>CAUYLG010013763.1:0-117641 GCA_963573385.1 Cacajao melanocephalus
TTGGAGACTTTGTTCATTCCTTGTTACCCTTTTTTCTCTAATCTTGCCTTCTTGTTTTATTTCATTGAGTTGATCTTCGACCTCTGATATCCTTTCTTCTGCTTGGTCAATTCGGCTGTTGAAACTTGTGCATGCTTCACGAAGTTCACGTGCTGTGTTTTTCAGCTGCATCAATTCACTTATATTCCTCTCTAATTTGTCCATTCTCGTTAGCATTTCATCAAATCTTTTTCAAGGTTCTTAGTTTCTTTGCATTGGGTTAGAACATGTTCTTTTAGCTCACAGAAGTTTCTTATTTCCCACCTTCTGAAGCATGATTCTGTCATTTCATCACATTCATTCTCCATCCAGCCTTGTTCTCTTGCTGGTGAGGAGTTGTGATCCCTTGTAGGAGGAGAGGTGTTCTGGATTCGGGTGTTTTCATCCTTTTTGCGCTGGTTTCTTCCCATTGTTGTGGATTTATCTGCCTGTCGTCTTTGCAGTTGCTGACTTTCAGATTGGGTCTCTGTGTGAACGTCTGGTTTATTGATGATGAAGTTATTTCTGTTTCTTAGTTTTCCTTCTAACAGTCTGGCCCCTCTGCTGTAGGACTGCTGAGGTCCACTCCAGGCCCTGCTTGCCTGGTGATCACCTGCAGCAGCTGCAGAACAGTAAGGGTTGCTACCAGTTTCTTCTTCCGCTATCTTTGTCCCAGAAGGATACCCGCCAAATGCCAATCTGATCTCTCCTTTATGAGGTGACTCTTTGGATATACAGGGGTCAGGAAGTTGCTTGAGGAGACAGTCTGTCCTTTATAGGAGCTCAAGTGCTGAACTGCGAGCTCCGTTGTTCATTCAGAGCTGCTGGGCAGGTACGTTTAAGTCTGCTGCAGCAGAACTCATAAACCCCTTTTTATTTCCCAGATGTTCTGTCCCAGGGAGTTAGGGCTTTATTTATGAGTTTCCATTGTGCTGCTGCCTTTCTTTCAGGGCTGCGCTGCCCAGCAAGGAGGCAGCCTAGTCACTGTCTGCCTGCTGAGGCTTTGCTGGGCTGCTGTGGGCTCCGCCCAGCTGCTGTGTGAACTTCCTTGCAGTCCCATTTATATGGGTGTAGTTAGAACTGCCTGGGCAGTGGTGGCTCACCTCTGTAATGGCGGGTTGCCTCAGCAATGGTGGGTTGCCTCGGCAACGGCAAGCTGCCTCAGCAATGGCGGATTGCCTCCGTAGTGGTGGAGTGCCTCGGTCATGGCAGACACCCCTCCCCAACAAAGCCGGACCATCCTGGGTTCAGCTGTGCTTGCTGTTAAACTCTCAACCCAGAGCATTTCCAATTGGTGTGGTTTTTTTTTTTTTTTTTTTTTTTTTTTTTTTTGTGGTGGGGTGGGACCAGCCGAGCCTGATCACATGGCTCCCTGCCTCAGAGCCTTTTTTATTTAGCTGAATGATTGACTCTCTCCCAGGTGTTCCAGTCACCTGATGAAAAGGCACAGGGATCTGTGTGATTTCCCATGCGGTGACCCACTGCACCGGCTGAAACAGCGGCACTGATATTTGTGGTGCTTTTTTGCCCAGGAATCTCCTGGCCTGGCTCCCTGTTTCAGACCCCTTTTTAATCAGATGAATGGGCAATTCTGCCTTCCCGAAGCTCCACTTGCCAGCTAGAAGGGAGACCCAGACTAGTGTATTTTGTATGGAGAACTGCGGCAACGGGGCACCAGGGCACCGGCAAAACAGCCGTGCCGGCCAAAAGAGCCACGCTGGTGACCCGTAGGGCTCCTCCGCCTGGGAATCTCCTAGTCTGTGGGCAATAAAAATCCGTCTGGAAATGCAGCGTCCACTCACCAACTGCGCTTTCACTGGGAGCTGCAATCCTGAGCTGCTCCTAATTGGCCATCTTGGATTTCACCCTCTGGAGTCATTTTTGACTACTCATGAGTTTACTTTAATAATTTTCACTACTCTTTCTTGTAACCACCTGCTAAAGCTCATCTCTTCACTTGTCACTACACCTGGTTCTATTCTTCGTGTTTGTTCCTTGTAACTCCAGATAACAGAAATACCTGCATGCGGACACAAGATGTTGCTTCTATGAACAGAAATTCATTTTCCCAACAAGTCATTTTACCAGCCAATCACTTATAATCTATAAATAATTATATCGTGCTAGTCCCATGTCTTATGTGTTACCTAAAGAGAGAGTTACTTCTTTCTGAAGTCTTTTGGTAAGATGGCACATCTTCATGAAGAGAAAAGTTAAATCCCATATACGACCATCTCCTCCCTAATAAGATGGTAGAGCATTCATTAAATGGCCATCTCATGGTGTGTTTGCCAGTATGGCCCTTGCTAAACCTTCTTTAGTGCTGGTTCCTAATTGAGTAGTTAAGTGTTGGTATAGACAGCTTCTATTATGAGTCAAGAAAGAAAAGAAAGATGTGTGTTGCTATCAAGTTTTAACTGAAGCACACTTTACTATCTTTTGACTAAGTACCTCATTGCCATTTTCATAATGATTACAACCTTGAGAGGAAGCTCTTCTGATAACTGCAGGCTGGTAATGAGAAAGCATGCTGTGCTGTAGTTAAATGACAGCTAAGATTTCCCCCACAATAATATATAATCCGTGAAGAGATTAGAATTAAATGGAATTGTCCTTGTGTTAAGCAGTCTAAAAGGAGACTTTGATGTGAGTTTGCAGTTTAATGTTGAAATGTAAAGCTCTGTCACTCTCTCCTTATGTTTAAAGAAATGGCATGATTATGACCTTCCCTTCCCTCACCTCTACCAAAAAACCCCAAAAATATTACTTCTCACTAAATGCTCTATCAGTTAGTAATTATGTTTAACTGTATATGACAGGAATGTCTAAATAACAATGACTAAAACAAGATATATTTATTTTCTCCCTGATTAAAGAGGTCTGAAAGTGGACAGTTGACGTTTTCCAGAAGCTGCAGTCAGCAGCAGGAACTTCGGCTTCCTCAGTATCTTTGATTTCCCATCGTTAGCATATAGGCTTTTTTTTTTTTTTTTTTTTTTTTTTTTTTTTCTGAGACAAGGTCTCACTCTATTGCCCAGGCTGGAGTGCAACGGCAGGATCTTGGCTCACTGCAACCTCTGCCTCCTGAGTAGCTGGGAATACAGGCTCCCGCCACCATGCCCAGCTGAATTTTGTATTTTTTTGTGTGGAGACAGGATTTCTCTACGTTGGCCAGGCTGGTGTTGAACTCCTGACCTCAAGAGATTTGCCCGCCTCAACCTCTCAATGTGCTGGGATTACAGGAGTAACCCACAGCACCCAGCAACCTATAGCTTTCTATTTCAAGGTTTCCTAATGGTCTGAGATGGCTGCTGGAGTTCTAACCATCACAGCAACATTCCAACAAAAATAAGGAAGAAGAGAAAGAAAGATACAGGACTCACTGCTAGCTGAGGCAGCTCCCTGGAAAAAATATCAATAATGTCTACCTATATTTCACTGGCCACCTCTCACTGTAAGAAAGAATCAGTAATATAGATTTTTAGCTGGGCTAATTGCATCTTTATAATGTAAGGGTTTTATTAAAAGTAATCGCAAACACCGTAATTACTTTTGCACCAACCTAACACTACTCATAGTTTACTTGGCTGACCTCTGCCGATATCGATCCGGTGTTTCTAAACGGGAAGCTCTGAGTGATGGCTGGATGAGTAACACATAGCTGTTTATCCACTAAAGAGTGAGTATATTCTGTCACTCTTTTCTAACATTTTAACTATAAAAGAGAGCATAATTGAAAGCCTGCTGATTGAGGACCAGGTCTAAAAATCAATGATTGTGGACTAGTAATGCGTCTCTATAGTTTTTTCTAATTCGATTTCCTTCCTTTATATCCTATCATTCATCTTTCTAATAAATATTTGGTTTATGTTCTTTGAGGAGACTCATTGCAAAGGTTAGTATGTTAAAGCTTTTGCTGATCCTGCTGTTAAGAAATGTGTTTAAAGGTGGGTAGAGTGGCTCACATCCATAATTCTAATGATTTGGAAGTCTGAGGCAGGAGGATCACTTAAAACCAGGCGTTCAAGACTAGCTTGGGCAACATAGCAAGACCCCATCTCAGAAAGAAAATGAGAAAGAAAGATAGAGATATACATTTGAATTTGTTTGATCTAGTCTTTCTGAAATTACTTGACCTTCAGAAACCACCCCCTCCTGCCTCTCCCTCAAAATATACATATCAAAGAACAGAAAAATATCAAAATATTTTAGGAAACATGGAGTTAAGTCCTAGAGGAGCTTCTTTATGGTTCATTGAGACAGAAATGTTATCATTATTGAGATTATTTTGAAGGCATAATAACTTTTTCTGACTCTTTGAATAAGAGATATAATATAAATACCAATTTACTGGGAACCACTAAGCTTACTCTGAGATCAGTAAGTCATTTTTTTTTCTTTTTCTTTGAAGAACTACAAAATGGAAATACTTATCTAAAAGTTTTATCTTTAGCCCTTTGTATTTCAGTTTTAACACAGTAAACCTTCTCTTGCCAAGCTGTGGTAGCTTTTGGCAGAGAAAAGAACCCTAGCAGGATGTGTTTTTAAAAAAAAATAGTAAGTCCCTGGTACTTGTAAGAGACCCTCTTTATTCTTCCATTTTTTTCACATTGCTTTCCTTTCCCAAGTTCATTTAATGTAGCTTAGAGCTCCGGTTGAAGTTCTAAGTGGATCCCTGTACAAAGGAGATCACATAATAGCAACCAAATAAAATGCATCTATTCTCTCATTGTAAAATACATTTGTTAGAATATTTGGCAAGATGGCCCAATAGGAACAGCTCCCATCTGCAGCTCCCAGTGAGATAAACAAAGAAGGTGGGTGATTTCTGCATTTCCAACTGAGGTACCCAGCCCATCTCACTGGGACTGATTAGACAGTTGTTGCAGCCCTCAGAGGGTGAGCTGAAGTAGAGTGGGGCATTGCCTCACTCAGGAAGAGCAAAGGGTTGAGGAACTCCTTCCCCTAGCCAAGGGAAGCCATAAGAACTGGGCCATAAGGAATGGTGCATTCTGGCCCGGATACTAGGCTTTTCCCACAGTCTTCGCAACCCACAGTTTAGGAGATTCCCTAGGGTGCCTACGCCACCAGGGCCTTGGGTATTAAGCACAAAACTGGGTGGCCATTTGGGCACACACGGAGCTAGCTACAGGAGTTTTTTCATACCCCAGTGGCACCTGGAATACCAGTGAGACAGAACCATTCACTCCCCTGGAGAGGGGGCTGAAGCCAGGGAGCCAAGTGGTCTGGCGCAGTGGATCCCACCCCCATAGATGTAGCAAGCTAAGGTCCACTGGCTTGAAATTGTCACTGCCAGCACAGCAGTCTGAAGTTCACCTGGGACACTAGAGCTTGGTGGGGGGAGGGTCATCTGCCATTACTGAGGCTTGAGTAGGCAGTTTTCCCCTCATGGTGTAAACAAAGGCACTGGGATGTCCAAACCACATGGGCCCACTGCAGCTCAGCAAAGCCACTGTAGCCAGACTGCCTCTCTAGAGTCCTCTTCTCTGGACAGGCATCTCTGAAAGAAAGGCAGCAGCCCCAGTCAGGGGCTTATAGATAAACCTACCATCTTCCTGAGACAGAGCACCTTGGGGAAGGCACTGCTGTGGGTACAGCTTCAGCAGACTTAAACCTTCCTGCCTGATAGCTCTGAAGAGAGCAGTGTATCTCCCAGCACAGTGCTTGAACTCGGCTAGGGGACAGACTAACTCCTCAAGTGGGTCCCTGGCCCCTGTGCCTCCTGACTGGGAGACGCCTCCCAGCGGGGGTCAACAGAAACCTTATACAGGAGAGCACTGGCTGGCATCTGGCGGGTGCCCCTCTGGGACGGAGCTTCCAGAGGAAGGAACAGGCAGCAGTCTTTTCTGTTCTACAGCCTCCCCTGGTAATACCCAGGCAAACAGGGTCCGGAGTGGACCTCCAGCAAACTCCAGCAGACCTGCAGCAGAGGGACCTGTTAGAAGGAAAACTAACAAATGGAAATGAATAGCATGAACATCAACAAAAAGGATGTCCATATAGAAACCCCACTTGTAGCTCACCAACATCAAAGACCAAAGGCAGATAAATCCATGAAGATGAGGAAAAAACAGTGCAAAAAGGCTGAAAATTCCAAAAACCAGAATACCTCTTCTCCTCCAAAGGATCACAACTTCTCACCAGCAAGGAAACAAAACTGGACAGAGAATGAGTTTGACCAATTGACAGAAGTAGGCTTCAAAAGGTGTGTAATAACAAACTCCTCCGAACTAAAAGAGTATGCTCTAACCCAATGCAAGGAATCTAAAAATATGAAAAAAGGTTAAAGGCATTGCTAGCTAGAATAACCTGTTTAGACAAGAACATAAATGACCTGATAGAGCTGAGAAACACAGCATGAGAACTTTGTGAAGCATACACAAGTATTAATAGCTAAATTAATCAATCAGAAGAAAGGATATCAGAGATAGAAGATGAACTTAACATCATACACTGGGGCCTGTTGGGGAAGGAGGGACTAGGGGAGGGATAGCATTAGGAGAAATACCTAATGTAGATGATGGGCTGATGGGTGCAGCAAACCACCATGGCACATGTATAGCTAAGTAACAAACCTGCATGTTCTGCACATGTATCCCAGAATTTAAAGTATAACAAAAAATAAATTAATAAGTGTTTATTAGATGCTTACTCTGGGCAAGGCATAGTTCTAGCCATAGTGTTTAATATTTGCAGAATAATTGGAAATAATTTTTTGTCTAAGCTGTTTCTCTCTAGCTGCAGTTATGTATTTATTATTCCACGGACTCTAATGGTGTACTCTAACTTAATATGGAGTAGTAAATAAATATCTAATAGGATAATTAAATCTCAATAGGGACATAATTGCTGAATAGCATTCTAAAGCTCTGGAGACATCAGAGCTTCAGCTCATTTAGTCAAATAAATTTTATTATATGCATAGACAGTTTGTATTTTCTCTCTAAAGGATGGTCTTTACAGCACCTGTTTTTCTGTAACAGTCACATCAGGATTTATTTGTAGCACAATATGCTTAGTTACAATAGTCTTGAGAGTTATAATCCTTTTAAGCACTCCCTTCTCTTGAAAGCATTTTCAAACACTTTGGGCAGGCGACTACATAAGCCCCAAGTGTGATTTAATCCTCAGTATTGTGGGTTGTTCTTGAAGCTGATACTCCTCTGAGAAAAGGTAAAGTATATGCTGATTTTGTATGTTGTTAGCATTTATCTGGGATAACAGAAAATGAAAATTGTAGAACATTCTATCA
The DNA here is from genome assembly GCA_963573385.1 of Cacajao melanocephalus. NCBI lineage: Eukaryota > Metazoa > Chordata > Mammalia > Primates > Pitheciidae > Cacajao > Cacajao melanocephalus. The sequence goes on from CAUYLG010013763.1 coordinate 7,292, forward strand.
TCTACAAACCTACAGTGTACCAAAATTATGAACTGCTTTAATGTGAAGCCTACATGCACAAAGATATGATTCTTTTTTATAATCAAATTCCACAATTCCAAAATCTAGACTTTTAAATCTAACAAACCTTCAATCAAGCATTACCATTCATTTGAACTTTTGTAACTTGATAAAATTTAATCTTATCTGTAATTAAATCACAATTAGGTTTTAATTATTCTAATTAAATATTTGTATCATTTTCTTATGATAGTCTCCTCTGTTGCTTGTTTTAAATTAAATCTACCTGAAATAATAAGTAATTTCTTCTGATGCATATCCAAGTCACTGAGTCTTAGATTTGGAACACTTCAAACTATTTTTTTAATGAGACTACTCAATAGGTTTTTATTTTCGTCTAGCTTTTAATATTTCTGGAAATGCTTCAAGAGAAAAACCAAATTTTAGCAGCACTTCTTCTTTTTGTTTATTTATAAACCTCAGACCACTTAGAATAAAACTGAGATTCCTCAAAAATAAAACACAACTCTATATACAGATGAATCATTGAGCAGAAGAGGCAGAATTGTAATTGCCTTTAACTTCCACATTCCTTTGGTAGGTGAAAATCCTACGGTGTTATACAAGGAATTGTATCTTCTCCTTGACTCAAAGAATGTTCATCCCCCGGTGTATATTGCAAACATACTCCTCTTAGAGTCTCTGTGAAATTGGAAAAAAAAATTTCTAGGATTCCTTTTTGTCTGCTAGAATTTTGTGTACATATACACAGACATACACAACTTGCATCCTACACTGCTTAAGTGTTGCTTCTGGGAAATGAAGCCCCCAATGCTTTTGGCTTTCCCCAGACATGAGTCTAAAGTCCTCCAGCAAAAAGACTAAGAAGCTGGAGATTGGAAGTACTGAGGTGATGGAAAACAAACCCCAAAGCATGTTTGGTCCTGAATTTATCTTCTACTTCAAAGCACACTGCGTGTCCAAATATTGCGGTCTGGTAGAAGTTACTCTGAGTTAAAAAAGAAGACAGTTGGGTCTTAGTTCTAATTTTGCTGTGTGAATAAGCCAGGTCCTCCATTTCCCTGGGCCTCTTTTCCCATAGTTCTGGAGGTTGAGAAGTCCCATAATTCTGGAGGCTGAGAAGTCCTAGGTCAAGGAGACAACAGTCTGGTGAGGGCCTTCTTGTTGTCTTTCAGGGGGTCACATTTGTCCTTCCTGGTTCTGTTGGTGACTCTGCTCCACAGGGAACTACCTTCCTTTCTCATCTATGTTGTGAAAAAATACATTTTTTTTTCTTCTTTCTTTTCCAATAGCCGTGTGTGTGAGGGTGTGTGTGTGTGTGTGTGTGTGTGTGTATTGTGTGATAAGATCAGCAATCCATATTCAAATAAGATACTTAGGTGCAAAGTATGCCTTGGGGAAAGTCCCCCCAGTTTTATCTAAAAGATTGTTTCAATCTGAAAGAAGAATCCTTTTGAGTGTGACAGTTCTTTTACTTAGATGTGTCGTGTGTAACCCTCAGCTGTAAGCCTTCAGACTTGGAGAGAGTAAAAGCCTTTCTGGATATCTCTTGCTAATCCTGGATTAAACCTAATAGCATTTTTATTTCTACTCTATTTTGAGAAAGTTTTCATCAAAACCAATTTAATTATCTTTTCAAGGACATAGAAGTGTTTAGAAAAAGTAGTATTTCTGTATTTAAAAATTTCAAAGTTACAGAGTGAAATTCAACGCTTTGTTATGAAAATGAGAAGAGTAAATAGAAGAACTAAACTTTCGATTCTGATTTCCTAATGTTTACAATCAAGGCCTCTTAGGTTAGCACAGAAATTAATTGCAACCAATAGAAATGTGCAGCTTTGTAATATTGATTGAATTGTGACTTTAATTGTTGTTTTTTGTTAACATTACACTGGTGAAATGGGAATGGAATTGAGTAAAAGTAAACAGTGAATCTCAGTCAGATGTGAAGCACGATTTAGATACAAAAGAATAGAGTTCATAAGGCTCATGTCTCAGACAGAGTAGGCAAGCTGGGGTATTGTAAGAACTGATGCTAACAATGGTGTATCTCTCCAGCTTCCTCCTCATGTCAACTTCTGGTAAGACTTTGCTGTCCTAGTCAAAGATGTGATCAGTAGCCTGGGGTGGGACAATCATAGTACCCAACCCTTTGGGCAAAATTGGTCCATGGAAAAGTAAAGAACCAAGCATGGTGAATCTGAATCCTTCCTGGCAGCTTTCTAACCAAAGTTTACAGGAAAGATATCTTTCATAGTCTCATGGAGCCATTTGATTGAAATTCCAAGTTGCTTTCAAACTTGCCTCTAGCTATCAAAAGAGGCTGTCAGAATGCAACAATAGGTTACAATTCTTAAGCATTTATTATGTGCCAGGCACTGTTCTAAACACTTTAGTAACTCATGCTTTTAACTGTATTACCCCAGTAGTCCTATGTAGTAGATTTTATTATTTTCCCAATTTTACAGCGTTGGGAGCTGGGGGCAGACAGGAATTTGCTCAAAATCAAAAAACTAGAAAATGGAGGAAGCAGGCTTTTAACTCAGGCAGTCTAAACTCAAAGCCTAAACACTCAGTCACCATAAAATTGTGCCTTTCAGTAGAAAAAAAAAATCAAGTTATTACACAGGAAGAAACAGAAATAAAACACAGAAAAAGTCTTTATTGTGTATATTTTCCTGGCATCATCCTTTTCATCCCTGATTAGGTGAATCAATAAATTCCACTAATTCCATTAAAAGTACTTTTAATTATATTAAAGCATTGGTTCTTTACTTTGTTTAGCTTAAGTAAATGTGAATTATGGCTCTATTAATTAAAAACAAAGTATCCTGAAAAATACTTCATAAGAAAAGAGAAATTAGACCACATATGAAACAGACATATCGTGATGGGAGGGTTTAGCAAGGAAAATATTAAAAAATAACATAGGAAAAAGTCCTGATCAGGAAACCCTGATCAATAATTTGCTCCACCATGAATGAGGCATCGTCTTGAATACTCAGATGTTCCCTGTAGTTCTCAGTTGACCATCTGTAAGGGAATTGGACTAAATAGTTTCAAGAGTTGTTTCAGGTCAGGTCTTCAGTTCTGTGAATTTACATTATGCACAGAAAAGACAAATAGCTTAGAGTGATGGGTGGAGAAGCCCAGAGAGATGGATGAAATGACTAGAATAAAATGCATCTGAGGGCTGAGGCAAACTGGATTTGGGACTACTGAGAGACAGAAGGGAGACAGGAAAGAGCTCGCTGATAAGTAAATCTCTAGACCAAGTGAGAGAAAGCGCTGCTGATTTATGGAACAAAGAAACAACAGATAAGATATAAATGACTTTTGTGCAAACCAGAAACAAAAAGAGAAAAAGTCTAAGGCTAGAATTAAACATAAAATGAAGACTGAGAATGAAAATAATAGGTAGGAAGAAAGTAAAAAGAGAAAAAGGACGTGGCATTGCAATGAGATTGAATAGAGCTTAGTCTCACTCTTAAGGGAAACTGGTTAGGGATGTGGTCAGATGGAAGTGACAATTGGATAGAGAAGAAAGCTTAAGTATACCTCCATGAAAAGTAATGAAAAAGAAAATAATTCTGAACTTCACTTTATATAAGTAATATAAATCAAGCATCTGGAATAAGCAGAATACATGATATAAATAATTTTTCTGCTCCCATTAGAAAATATTATCTATCATTGCATAACCAAAGTAGCTATCATCAAAAAAAAAAAAAGGCTTAGGGCTCTAAACTCTTCTAAAATATGGGTGTCATTTATTTGTGTTAACTTGTATATGAGAGATGGCATATAAATTGCACATGGGTTGATCATTTTTACCTGTGGTTCTTTTCTCCATCATAGCAAATATAAATAATCCGTTAAGGCATTCTTTCTTGCTAATACTGTAGAAAACATTTGAGGACAGTGCTCCAAACAGACATTACCAGTTGATAGGAGTTGTCACTAGAGTCAAAAACCATGTGCCATTCCATCACATTATCCATGAAAGCTATGTGTTAATTGGTTTAGGCAATTTAGATGTATCATTCTATGTGTTATTCCAAAAATTGAAGGAGAATTCTGATGGGTGTGAGAATGAAACAGAAGTGACTTTTCTATCTAATGAATTGTTTCTGATTTCTCTCTTAGCGTCTGTGTGGTCCTCCGTGCTATTCCTGTCCAGAGTACCTTTTAGAAATCACCATCAATTATTTACTAAAACTTAAAAGATGAATTGAGTGGCCCACAAAAACTAAATACAAGACTTAAAGTCATATTGAAGAAACAAGAATTATTAATTATTAATAAAAAAATGACAATCTTTCAGTGTATAGCTTTACTCTATGGCATTGCAAGCAACTCAGTTTTACAAAGAGTAGGTTGTTGATAGTTGTCACACTGTGCTGCATGGCACGTAGACATATGGTCCGATGATTGTTAAATTTTCCAGAAAAACTTGAACATGCTTTTGTTCCATGTAAATAGTTCCTGATATGTGTCTGTGATTCTGCCTGATTTAAAGTTAAGAACTGACCTCTTTCTAGTGTGATAATATTCATAATCCCCCCAAATGATGATAGAAACACAGATATTTTGAGTAAGAATGTTTATTCTGTGAATTAAATCATGAAAAAAGATGATTTAATAACCCAGTGTCAGATCCAGTTTGCCTCAGCTCTCAGATGCATTTTATTCTAGTCATTTTCATCCATCTCTCTGGGCTTCTCCACCCATCACTCTAAGCTATTTGTCTTTTCTGTGCATAATGTAAATTCACAGAACTGAAGACCTAAAACAACTCTTGAAACCATTTAGTCCAATTCCCATACAGATGGTCAACTGAGAACTACAAGGGACATCTGAGTATTCAAGACGATGCCTCATTCATGGTGGAGCAAATTATTAATCACAGTTTCCTGATCAGCACATTTTCCTATGTTATTTTTTAAATAGTATTTGAATAATATAATATCCATCTTTATAAATTGGGAGGTAAACCATATTTATGTGATTTGCTGTATTCATCTGGGGACAAGAAATTTTTTATTTTGAGCTTCTTTATTCATCTTCCTTTCTTGCTTTAAAGAAATATTTAAAATGTTGTTTTTAAATATTTTAAGAGGGGCTGAGCCTGGTGGCTCTCACCTGTAATCCCAGCACTTTGCGAGGCCAAGGTGGGCGTATCACCTGATGTCGGCCATTCGAGACCAGCCTGGCAAAAACCCTGTCTCTACAAAAATACAAAAAGTAGCCAGGTGTGGTGGCACATGCCTGTAATCCCAGCTACTCGGGATGCTGAGGCTTGAACCCATGAGGTGGAGGTTGCAGTGAGCCAGGATCGCACCTTTGCACTGCAGCATGGGCAATAATAATGAAACACCATCTCAAATAAATAAATAAATAAAATATTTTAAGAATATTTAAACATGATTGATGTAAATACTAAATATTTATTAAGCAATTAACTCTGTGATTCTTAGCCCAAACTGCACATTGAATCATTGGTAGGCTTTTAGAATTTACTTAAATCTCCCAGAGATTTTAATTTAATTATTGTGGTGTTGAGATCTGGACTTCTTTTTCTTTTTAATGTGCTCTAGTGATTCTAATGCAGAGAAAGCTGGGGAATAAAAAACTAACTACTCTATCGATCTTCACAATATTTGAAAATAGCAAGGTAGGTTTAATCAAGGTCTTTTCAAAATAAGTGACTAAAATGTAACACTGAATTATTGTGTTTTTCGTAGGGTCAATAATAAGTCTTGACTATGTCTTCTTGGATATTCCAATTTTCAAAATCAAATAATACCATTATTTATTTTGAATCTTTTAGGCAATGTACATTCACATAGGTTACAACTGCAAAAACATTCTAATAATTAAATAATTTTAGATTATAGAGAAAAAGCTTAACAAATTATGGAAATTGTTAAATGAAAATTTAAACTAAAGACTAAGCTAGGGCTGAAAAACTACCTATTGGGTACTCTGCTTATTACCTGGGCAATGGGACCACTCTTACCCCAAACCTCAGCATCACACAGTATACCCATGTGACAAGCCTGCAAATGTACCCTTCTGAATCTAAAATAAAAGTTGAAACTATAAAAAAAGTTTGTATGCATTTTTTGAGTTTGTCTATTACTTCTTACTGTGTGATTCTGCATTAATGGAAATGGACGGAATTCCATTTTCATCAGTTACAATGGAATGATGGAATTAACAATGTGCTAAAGACTTTCTAAGAATGTAAGAAATTATCAGTTTTAAGAATTATAAAAGGTAAAACAAAATGATTGTACTTGAGTACACCTATCTTTTTTCCCAACATTTACAATTAATTGTTAATTTTTGGATTATGGGCTTGATTGGTGGAATTAAGGCTGTATACTAAATGCCAGATACAAATTCTTTACATCGTATGGTAAACAAAGCATGAATATCAAAATCAAAATAAAATACTTTAGTGAATTTTTTTTCTTAAGTGGAAACATAAAGAGAATTAATATTTGAGAAATTCAGTATGAGTCTTGCTTTCAAACATTTGTGATTATCTGAAAGACCATGTTCATTATAAGGATTATCTAATTCATAATTAAACAGACATTTTTGTTTAATACAATGATGTATTTAGACGTTAATATACTTAACAAATAATCACCAATCTGGACAAGATATTTTATTTTAATTTATACATAAAATCTTCAGAGTAGTTAACATCCTTGAAACTTTTGGGTAAAACATTTATATTTTCTACTGCCATTAATGGCAGTAAATCCTGAATAAAGTGTCTCAGAGGTAAGTAGATAAAACAAGTTCACTTTTATTGTATGAGATACTTTAATCAAAGAAGATTATTTGCTAGCAATAAACTTTTTAGTATTACAATGAAACAAAAAATTATAATTGGTATTTTACAAAATTTATTTATAAAATTCAAAATGATATTACTTCCCAGACATTCTTTAATTTTTACTTTTTGTCATACCTACCTATGTGATTATTCTCCACTTTAAACAAATAGAAGACCAGCAAGTATCTCCAATTGTGATGGTCAGATTGATGTTTCAACATGATAAAAAAATTAGTTATCTCTAATAGCTATTTTGAGCATGTCTTAGATAAGCGTTTATGAGGAAAATAACAAGATCTTTTTTCATGATAAGCAATTACTTCATGTATATGTGTATATTTTACATATGTATGCAACTATATATATGCAGTTACACATAGACATACACATAAATACATAAGACACACAGACATACACACATATATACACACACACGTTTGTGTGTGTGTGTGTGTGTATGTGTGTGTGTGTGTGTGCCTCCCTTTCCCATGAAATTTTTAACCTAAAGTGCTGGACTGAAAGAGCTGTGGCTTTAGCTTCGATATCATTGTAAGTATTACCATCTTTGAGAATACTCTGTATTTATTTCCAAAAATCACAACATATTTCTCTTTTGATAAAATTGAGCAACATCTAGACATGTTTTTCTCCTTTCCTGTAATATATTCCCTATTGCCTAAAAATAAACACTTAGAGGGAATAATAAACTTGATCACAAGGCATATGGAGGAGATGGAGAAAGCCCAAATGCCCTCATACTAGCTGGAACAGCCTCAGAGGCATCACTGAGCACCTGCGTGTAATGCACAACTGCAGACCCCTCATCCCCAAAGACTGTCAAAAATAAAAATCTGCATTTTAAAAAGATTTTCATTTCATTCATTTGCAGGTATAGAGTCTCTTTTTCCCTCTAGTTGCTGTAGCCAGATAGTTATTTGATATTAGAAGATAGGAAGCTATATTAAAATAAAGAGATTCTATGGTTAGGGCAGAATTCTTAGGGCAGTAATCATCTCCACTTTTTTTCTCTACCTAAAGATTAAGAGCAAAAATTTAGTGAGGATACTTTTAAAATATTATTTTATCATGAGTTATAAAGCCAATTAATACCTGTATTTGAAAGTCACACCTCTAGCATTTCATTAACATAAAATATTCAGAAAAAAACTCAATAGTAACAAATAAATTTTGAGGCGTGTTTCACAAACTGTGTCCCATGGATCAATAGGTTTGCAATGTATTGCTCTTTGGCTTCCTTGAGGATTTCAGGTCCAAATAATTTTAGGAAATAGCACAATATATACTCCTCTTGGAGTTTCGCAGTGTGTTCTCTGAAATCCTACAATTTAAAAATCTGTGTTGTGTTTCACACTGTCTTTTTTTTTTTTTTTGAGACAGAGTTTTTTTTTTTTTTTTTTTTTTGAGACAGTGTGCATTATCTGAAATCCTACAGTTTAAAAATTTGTGTTTTGTTTCACATCTCCCAAATATATTTAAATTTAGAACCATCTTTTTTTTCTGAGACAGAGTTTAGCTTTTGTTGCTCAGGCTGGAGTGCAATGCCATCTCTTTTCATTAGTGAAAACTGCTGAATACAGACTACAAAATGATACGTGATCACATTGGAAATGCAGTTGTTAAAACTTGTGTAAAGATTAAATTTTGAAAAATTCTGTACATAAACTTCTAATTATTATACATTAAACTTCTAATTATTATACAAATGAGCCAGTCATACATATTAAAGTGGAACTTTAACTAGAATTTGATTTATGAAAGATATTACTATTATCTAACCATTATTGAGGGTGAGAGGACTAATAGAATCCACAAGACACCAACAGAGTTTACTTAGTATTAACCCAGAATCTGTTTAAGAATTTTCTGGATGAGAATTTCATGTGTGCCTAGGACATTATACATATGCTATATTTAGATATTTGGAGATGAGAAACCCAATTCTTACAGAAGTTAATTTGTTGAAACTTACAGAATAAGTGATAGAACCAGAATTCAAAAATCAGGCCTCTCTTCTCTCTCAATAGATAGAGAAGTAGAAATAGATATATTGATCTTTTATCTCTCTATATGTACATATTATATTTATAGATATATTAAATACCTTATAAAATGGATTCACATAGACTTTGAGTTCCATATTATTGCACCATTTCCTTGAATACCTTTTCCCTCCCCTTATTTAAATGAAAAAGGTTTGGTTTATTTCTTTTCAACTAATCATTTAGTTGATGCAGTATAAAGTGATTAATAAATAAAATGGAATGTAGACTGAGAGATTTTGGTTCTAAACACCATAGCTCTGGGACTGTGAGATCTGAATTTCAGTTTCCTCCATAAAAGTAGTACACAGTAATATGTTCCATTTTGTCATATTATTAAGAAGATCAAATGAGGCTTTGTAAAATGCCAGACACATACTAGGCACTCAGGAGCTGAGGATTCTCTTCCATTTCCTTTGCAGAATATTTCTTATGGAAATGCGTTTTCAATATTATAAAAAAGTGGCATCTGAATTTGATTTATCCAGCTGATATTTGTGTTCATTCAACCGACACACAGTTAGTAAGCTAAATAATCAGAATCCCTGACACTACATAATAATGATATTATGACGTCTATCTTTGTGATCCAAAATATTTACTAATATATATATATATAGTACTTTTTATTCAAAAGAAGAATGACATGTCACAACGCATAGGTCTAAACTCTTATTTGGACCACAGGTTCATTGATGACTGGCTGTCCTACTCCCCAGTTTGAGATGAGGAGAAATAAGATCAGGCAGTAGATATAAGACCAAATTTCATCATATTTCATTAATGGCACATTTTAAGGTCAAACAGTAAACTCTTAATGTAACTTTCTATCTTTCTGGAAAACACAAGTAGCCTTATAGATACCTCTGGTGATGGTAGTTTTCTGAAAACAAAGGTAAAAAAGGTCTTACATTATATTTTCAATGCATAAGGGAGAGGGTGGCAAGGTGTGAAGTAGTGGACATAGGAAATATATTAGGAGTCCGTGTTTCACTTATTATCCTGAAATTTGAAACACTATCCCAAAATCAAAGTTTTGGTAATACCATATAATAATAGTAATTACATCACTTCTTGTTTACTGATAGTTTTTATTGAGGTTTGTAGCTCATGACTTTACATGTGATTGTACAGAGCATTTAAGGGAAAAATGGATGTAAAGGTTGTACAAGGGAAATATTTAATAGCTTGAAATCTGGTAGGTGTATATGAAAAGAATAATGCCATGTGTAAATATATAAGAATCCTAACAGACCAAAGCCACAAGAGCTATATTCTTGTTCCTAAAAAGTGACTTTTCTTATCAACAAGGAATAGCACAATTAGTTTTAAAAATAAACTATTGTTTTTTATAAAGATATATTTTGAAGTAGATTTAATGCTTGGCAAGGAGGAAAACAGTATGGAAAAGCTTCCAAGTTATCCATCCACTTCCAATGCATTCCCAGAAATCCAATGAAGGCAAATCAACCTGAGTCTATAAATCTTGATTTTCTAGTTCACAGGCAAAGATCAGCATCAAAATATACAAACAAGTGATTCTTTATAAATCAACACATTCTGATTGTCTATAGCTGTTTCAAGACATATCAGCTTTTAATACTTAGGATGATGAAGAAAATATTTATTCTCAAATGAGACATGAAAACCAAATTTAAATGTCTTTTTCTCATTTTTATTGATTCAAAGTTTCACTCAATATGTAAACCAGTTTGACAACTTGAAATTCAGGGCATTAAAAAATACTCCAGAGGACTAGGTGCTGATTAGCCTAAGAGTATACTCTGTCCTAGTCACTATATCCTGAGTTCCAACCTCAAAGACTTCTACCTACTGTTAAAGCATTGATGATACTGACTTACCTGTCAAAAACCTTTTGAAAACAATCAGTATATTTCATTTTGGAGTCAGGATCATTTTGCCTGTTTTACATTCAGAAGAAACAGAGGAATTTTTAAACTTTAAAAAGCTATTTTAGGTCTGGGTTTTAAATATGTTTCCTTGCCAATGTAGCATGAAATTTTGTAATCTTGGATCATTGAGAAAAACTGAACTCCTTTAAGATTTAAAATCCTCTGATTTTGGACCAATTGTAAATCTTTTGTAATCTCACCTATAGATCAAAGAGTGGAGCATCATGATTTAAAAATTATTCAATCAGAATGCAATGTTTAAATTAGATAGTTAGAAGTCTGCTTCACTTTCCTCTTATTTCAAACTCTTTCCTTTAGTATTCTAGAATGGAAGGCGCATTGGGAATACTTTTAGATGCATTTGGATTATGGAGTGCTTTGATAACCCACCATATACCACTGTATGCAGAATTTTATGAATTGACTACAGTAATTAAAGACAAAGAACTTGAGAGTAATATTTGGAGCAGAGTAGTTATTTGTTCAGCCTCAATGTAATATTCATATATATAATAATTATTCTATAGTATGAATATTGCTTGGTTGTGAATTATTTTGTGCAATGTACATAATTCTAATATAATATTAATTTCATGTTTATTAGAAAGATTCATAATAGAGCTCTAAAAGGTACAAAGCTACTAAAAGCATTCACTCTGTTGGTGTACAAGAGAGTCAGCAGATTAGACAGTGAAGATGAATTGAGGCAAAATACTTACATTTAAGAAACATTTATAAAATATTGATGTTTCCTTGAAACAAGGTATAGCTAGATAAGAAATATCTGGGGTGTTTAAAGTACTTAATGTTTCCTGTGGAATTAGCAGAATTAAATCAAAATATAGGAAACTCAAATTTTACTTTTTTGAATACACCAGTAACATTTGATATAGTGTATAAGATTTTTATCACTACAAATGATTTTATTATTATTTCCTGGAAAACTTTTCTCTATAACTCTGGTTTAGGTCCTGTCACTTCACCATAAGTTTGCTAACTTGGTTGGTTTCTGCTCTTCTGTTGTTCATATTGTTGAAGAGAATTGTTTATCCAGATTGTGAATTGTTCATGTATAGTCTTTCTTGATTTCTTTATAGAAATCAAAGTTTTTTCACAAGACTTCTTAAAAATTAGTTTGCATTTACCTTTGAAATACTCTGAGACAGAATTTATCAAATGAGATCAATGCTCTTGACATACTATTAAGAGAAAAAGAAACATCAAAACTTGGCTGAGGCTGGGCGCAGTGGCTCACGCCTGTAATACCAGCACTTTGGGAGGCTGAGGCAGACAGATCACGAGGTCAGGAGATTAATATCATCCTGGCCAACATGACAAAACCCTATCTCTACTAAAAATACAAAAATTAGCTGGGCATGGTGGCATATGCCTATAAGCCCAGCTACTCAGGAGACTGAGGCAGAATCACTTGAACATGGGAGGCGGAGGTTGCAGTGAGCCAAGATCATGCCACTGCACTCCAGCCTGGCGACAGAGTGAGACTCTGTCTCAAAACAAACAAACAAACAAAACAAAACAAAACTTAGCTGAAATCAAGTTTGAATAGTAACTGACAGGTGCTAGATGTGAAAGAAGTCCTGACTTTTTAACTTTTTTTTAAATATAGAAGGAATAGCAGTATCTTTCAATGAGATTATGCAAAACCATATTAACTACCTGTTTTATTGCAGAAATCACAAAGTTTTAAATATCATAAACAAGCTATTTCTTCTGCAGGCTGTAAATAAATGGAATCAGAGTGTGTGAGTATGTGCACAGGTGCAAGTTTCCCTTTTAAACCAAAGAGAAAGTAATCAGTGTTAATTAGTAAATAGAAAAGTTTCTTCTTATGGCCTAATCAGGAAAGAAGCAACTACGAACACTTTTAAATCCTGCTAGCCTACAAATAAAAATTTAGTTGTTTAATATTTTTCAGATGTTATAAAGAACATATTTGCTGATTACAAAATTAAATTTAATGTTGGGATCCATCGAATATATTTTATGAGCTCCAAGAAGCTTCTTACATAAAATCTATTTGCACAAAAAATGCTTCCATAAGCTATTGTGCAATGTTGCTGCTTTTGTGCCTCATTCTTCCTAATTTAATGATGTGCAGAAATCTAACATAAGCTATATTGAAAGCATGACTTAGAAATGCATAGTAATTGTTTATGTGGTAAGTTAAAATTATGAATTATTAGAAATAAACTAATTAAATTTTAACACCTTGGTTTGCAATATACTGAGAAGTTTACATATATTGTTATTTTATCTCAAAATTTTTCTAAGAGAAGAAAGGATATTCATACCAATATCTTCAGATTTGCTTAAAACTTAAATAATGAGACTTTGGGTTCTTGTTTTTTCACTCTCTAAATCTGAATTGACATGCGTTATAGTTCTGTAACGTTGGTTTCTTTTTTTCCCTCCTCAAAACATCACAGGCTAAGTGCTGTGGCTCAAGCCTGTAATCATGGCTACTCAGAAGGCTGAGACAGGAGGATCACTTGAGCCCAAGAGTCTCAGGCTGCAGTGAGTTGGGGTTGTACCATTGCCCTTTAGTCTTTGTGACAGAGCAAGACCCCATCTCTTTAAAACAACAACAAAAACATCCAAGCAGTAACACTTCAGTACAGTAGTGACAGACAATTTCTAACAACTAATTGTTGTTTCATCATTAGGGGATGATATAGATTAGTCTGGAGGTGATCTTTAAACAACTCATAAATTATTTTTCCTCTCCTTTTTGGTCTTTCCAGTATTGTAGAAAGTCAGTCAAAGTTTTTAATGTCATTCCTTAAAGTAAGCAAGCTAGTCAAAAACATTTCAACATGTGTTGGGGGCCCAGGGGAAGCTGAAGATAATGCCTAAAATTAAATATGTGGGTTCTTTATAAATTTTACTAGTTCTCTTATATGCTTATCTCTATTATGAAAAGTTTTGTCATACCAATTAAGTTAATATTAATAAAAATCTTAAACCTAGATCTTAAAGATTCTTTCCTTAATATGTCAACATTTTTTAGTTATAATGGAGACTTTATACAGATGATAAACTACATCTTAATTTAGAGTCATTGTGAATTTTTTTTACAGGAAGTTAAGGATATTTCCCTTATCTGCTTTTTATTAACATATTTTCCTGATTATTGTTACTTTAAGATAATTGTTCTCCTGTCAGTTCATTTTTGTTATTATGATTATTTTAGCACAGTAATTTATTATTCCAATTCAGTGTGTTTAATTATAACACAGTGGAAGCAAGAAGGGATCCCCATAAAATTTAATTGGAATTCCAACCAATTTCTCCTTCACAAAATTTGGACTTTGCCACAAATATTTATCAATTAGGAACACAGGCTATGCAACAATCCATCAGTTTCAGAATTAACTAAATATGAGGTCCACTAGTGTCCTGATAAAGTATCATGTGAACTAGATTTCAAAGAGGAAAAACAACCAAGTCTAAAAATGTTACAAAACTATTATTTGATGAGAAAGTAATCGTTTGTTTCAATGGCATTAAGTTTTACTTCTAGTTGGCTAAATAAGCTGTATTATGGCTGTATAGTGTACCTGTTTGATGGAAATTTACTTCTTACCTGAAAGTCAGATGAATACATAAAAAATATACAGCTAAGTAGGTCATAAATGTCTCAGGATATTAAAAAAATTGAGTCACAAAAAGGTGGTAGAAAAAAGAAAAATTTAAAAATCATTAATTCATCAGTAGCTCTATAAGAAAATGTATGAGAAGAAAAAGATTCAAGTGCAGGAATTCAACCTTTGTTAGTGTAAACAGGTCAAAATGAATACATTAGATATACGCAAATGTCTATTGAAATGTATGTAAAATTAGCTCCTTTATCCACTTTATTTTTTTATTATGGTTACATAAAACTCGTGGGGGAAATCTCTCCCTGTTATAATCTTTGGGATCTTAAGTCTCTCTGAAAGCACAGCATTTATGATGCATAGAGTTCAGAAATCTCACCCTTTTATCTTGATGCAAGAGCTTGATAGTAACTGTAGTGCTGAATGTTCTTCCGCACCATGTATGTATTCAAGTGATCTTTCTTCAACTCGATCTATGTGGAGTTTGAGAGGCTACCTGCTTTAAATTTCCATATAGAAACACAAAAATAATGGGCAGGGAGGTAGCAATGTCAGAAAATCAGCAAGCTGAATTGAGGTAGTTTCCCCATTTTTCTGTGAAACCAGCTTCTTACTGACAGAGTTGCTTTCATGTAGATTACTGTTTGACAAAACAAGCATAAGTGCTCATAATCCACAGACTATATTTGTGTTTCTGAAGTTACCTTAAACACATCTAAAAAGGATTCTTTTATTGCCAAATGAACTCTATGTATCTGGTGGGTTAAACGCCTTGGAGGTGCTAATATTGCCATAGCGTGTTGTGAGAAAACCTAATTACCATGAAAGCTTGTGATTCTCCTCCAATGTAGAATCTGTACACTTAAAAAATATTCATGCCAATTGACTAAAAAGGAATGATACGTAAAATATTCTGAGGTGATGAGAACGTTATGATGCACTCTGGCCCAGCAGAATGTTTTTGTCATGTATTTATAAACTATATACAGATTATTGGCCATTGTCTAAACTGCTCCTTCTCATCTTGATTTAAGATAGTCATTTATAGATGGGTAGTGTTTAGATTTTTGAAAAAGGAAATATTAAGATAAAACACACTATAGGAGAAATTATAATTTGGCAGATTCCTTTTAGCTTTGCCCTAATGGGATCCGTACTTGAAAACTGCTATAAAGAATCTACAGTAATTGGAGATCTAGAAAGTTTCTTTGAAAGAACTTGCTTTATCTTCTCCTGTTTCCCTCATGCATAGCATAAGAAAAAGAAAACACAAATAAAGTCTTATTGTATCTTTATAAATGAGTATTCACTTTGCAGCTTTTAGCAAATTGAATGAATTTGAATTTCTAACATCAAAACAGAACGTACAAAGGAGGAAAAAATATGACTCACCCAGCCCTCAAATTTGATATTTACATCTCTGATTGAATCTGGTTTTTCAAGTAAGCATAGTGACTGCAGCTGGTTTATAGATAAGCAAACAGTAACGTATATATTAACCTTCTCAAAATTAAGTTATGCATCTGAGTTCAGCCAAAATAAACATGCCCATCCCATTTTTTCTGGTTTACTTTGCAAACCTGTATGATTTTGTGCTTAGGTTATTCATCTAGGCAGATTGATTTCTTCTGCATGGCTCATTTGGGCCACAGAGGATTAGCAAAGATTATGTATTGAAAACAGAAGGAAAGAAAGGCGAGAAAAATAAAAAGACTGATTAATCATATAGTACATACATCAATACAGTATCTTCTAAATCTCAATCAGTTGTTTATTGGTTGGCAAACAAGTTTCACTTTTACAACAAATATTAGTAATGAGGTCATCCAACTTTGAGACCATACAAAATGGATCATAAATTAAAAAAAAATTATGTGCTAATTTACCTCTTGTATTCCTACATTACTCAAAATCCTGTCAAATAAATAAATTTTCCTGTTAATAAACAGAAGACTTTTTTTTAAAATCACTTCAAAATAATTTGACCTTTCAATTCTTACCTACGAGGGAGTGAATTTCCTCTAAAATTTGTAGTGCAGGTGCCCACTAGGGGATCAGACTGAGTATTCAGCATTTAATGCCTATGGAAAACCGTTTTAACATGCAGAGGCCCCACTAGTTTTATAGACACCTCTTGACTTCTAGAATCATAGCTAGTGTCCTGGTGATGAACCGCTTGCCAAATATGCTTTGCATGACAACAGATGTGCCCTGTAAACATAAGAGTTTGTCCTGCTCTAGTTTGCAAAAAAACACTGTTGGAAATATTCTGACTGCATAAAGATATATAGTGAGGGAAGGAAGTCTTATTTATTTTATTTTATTTTTTGTAAAAAATAATTTGTTTGCATTACTAGAAAATGATTCTTATAAAGTGATAGTTTCATTTATTTATTTATTTTTTTGCCAGGTGAACTTTTAAAGGAAAAAAAGGCAAAATAGAAAAAAAAGAAAGAAAAAGAAAACGAAGAAAGAGAAGGAAGGAAGGAAACTTTGCTCTCTTACTGGTAGACAAACTTGCAAGACCAGCACAAAAGAAAAAGAAAATTTCTTTTTTTTTTTCCTACTACATTAACAAGACTCAAATTCTGGAGGAACAGAAAGCAGACTATATGTGCAATGCTAGTATCTGTACATTACATAGAAATTTTTCAACTGTTTTTCTGCCATTAGTTTTATCATCAGTTAATACAGCAAATCATAAAATATGCATTTAGCATATAATTCTAGAATTCCCCTCCATTTCATTATTAATTTTGTTGTTTTATTGTTTTCCACAGCTATTCCAGCTGTGGTGAATTCAGGTTGTGAGTGACCAGAAACCAGTAGGTGATACAGTTTTGCTTTGCTTTTATGTTTGTTTGTGCATCACTCCAATCTAGACGCAGCATTGTTACTAATTTCAGACAACTGTTCTGGCCTTTTAAAAAACAGGTCCTTATAATTTTAGTAACAGAGCATCAGAGATGTTAAACCATACACAACATAATTCAACAAGGCCACAATGAGTGCCATTTTCTTCATATCTTGTTCATTAACATAATGAAGTCTCCATCTGAAGGGGAAAGGACAAGAAAGGATGGGGTACAACAGGGGAATTTTAGCAGTTATCTTTCTCCCCTGGGCTGACCTAAAAATCCCATTAAAAAAAAAAGTCTGAGAGTTTGTGTTTGTCTTTTGAGGACAACATAAAGATTTAGGAGTACACACATTATTACCACTGCTTATATCAACTCAGAATAGTCAACAAGGTGTTAGCAGTTTTGTTGGTTTCAATTTCGGTGTCATCTTCTATAGACTAGTGACCAAATGAGCAGGTCCTTTTGAACTTCCCTCGGGTGGGGTCCCATCTTTGTTGGGAGGAACTATAAATCCATCACTGCTGCCACGACCTAGCTGGTAGTAAGTGTGCAGCTGATGGACGTGGTTTCTGGAGCCTAGGTTTGGCATGCTTTTGTAGTAAACATCTTCGGCATCACCACATTTGGCCGGTGGGGGTTCGGTCTGGGTGCTGGTGGTAACACTCTCTGTGGCGGCCGCACCAGCCAGTGTTGGCATGCTGGTATAGAGAGAGTCTCTACGGGGTGACTGGAGCTCTTCTGTGTGCTCGTTGGTTAGCAAAGGGAAAAAGCTCTCGCTGTGGTCTTGGGGGATCCGCCTTCTGGTATAATGGTGTGGCTGGTGGTTCTCAGTGGAGTATACTCTTGGGGGCAGCAAAGGAGCATCAGATTCCTCATGAATGAGTTCCAGGCCCAAACTCTCCTCATGGTTAAACGAGGTGGCATCATCCAGGACAATGGCATCATCTTCCCTTCCACTGCCAAGGTTATTCACCAGCTTGTTCATCAGATTTCTGTTCTGTTCGCTGGAGCGCTCGTGGTTGTTCAGGTAAGAAGGGATATAGTTGGAAGTGAGTTCCTTCAGAATCTTTTTCTCTAGGGCGGTCTCGTTATGGTTATAGCCACGGTCTATGATTTGCACACAGTTGCTCAGGTATTCGCCGCTGGCAATGCTGTAACTATTGCCATGGTTACCATTCAGTGGTAGAGTATCCATGACACTTGTATCCCTGGCATTGTTCAGAAGCCCCTCTGAAAAAGATTACAAGATACTATGACATTGATATCCAACAAGCCACAGAACACACACACACACACACACACACAAAAGCAAAGACATTCATCAACTATGAAATATGTATAAATTGTTAGCATTTTTACTTAAGTATAAAATATTTGGAAGGAAACAGAAAATACTATTAAATCTATATATGTGTATAATTGGACCAGTGATTGAAATCATATAAATGGGAAAATCATATTTAAAATAGATCTTTAAAAGAATTTTTAAAAACCTATAAATTATCAATTTGCAATTGCCACACAAACACTACCTGATATTATTTGAAGTATATTTAGTTATAACTTGGAAAAATAACATAAAATTTTGGTATAAACATTCATAGCTTTCAATTTATACATATCAAAGTCAATTAAATAATTCATTACCTTTAATTTACATATTATCTGAACATCAAAATAGGTATAATATTAACATAATTCATGTGTGGTACTTTTAATATACTGATCAAAAGTCAAAGCAACAAGCAGTGTCTAATAAATTGATATTTAATTTTGTAAGATTAAAAATAATCCCTACAAACAAAACCACAAAAGGATTATGTTAAATTTGTCCGAATGATGAGGTCATGAAATAATGTTTAGTCAAATAAATGGCACGTAAAAATAATTTACACCTAGGAATTTTCAGAACAAAAGTATTTGAATTTATTTTCTAAATTTTTTTCTGCTATAAGCACTTTGGTTATTATAATATGCTATCCCATAAGTGATATTTTTAGGGTCATTAGATAATACTTCAAAAGAATGTGTAAAGACACAGGTATCTGATTCCTAAAAACATTGTGTCAGTATTAATGTTACCATTATATAATGAGTGATGGATTTATGTGCATGTTAAAGTTTGGGTTTAAAAGAAGATAAACATTTTATTCTGGTAAGAAACACCTGCAGTGAAATAAATTTGACCACGTATTTCTTCAAGGTTTTTGCATTCCCTTGAATGAACAGAAATCCAAGAATTTATAATAGTTTCATAAATCAAATGCAACTACAAAATGAAAAAACACATTTAACCAATACTGGTAAATAAGAAAGTGTGTTTATTTACAGAAAAATTAATTGTAGAATTCTGTTAAACTTCTTAATACATTGCTAACTTGTGAAAATATAGGATTCATTCTATATCTGTGATGCAGTTATTTGTAACAACTTGAATAGTTAATTAACGGTTTAAAGGATGTGTTTCAAATATGTCAATTTTTATTTGGACTCCTCAGGCATACTCTGTTTTCCAGTAACACAATTTTCAAAATTAGCAATGCATAAAATGTATTAATAAGCAGCCATCACAGATATAGGGTGAAGCAATTTATTTTCATTTTATATCTTGTAGACAAATCCACAATGTTAAGAAAAAATAAAAGTAAATGCTTCTTAAAGGGCTGTATGTGATGGGTGATAGCTGCTGCAAAAGCTGTTATGGTATGCTTGATGGTTATGGTTGGATGGCTGATGCATTGAAACACACATTTATTATTTCTGTTTGTCAATGCATTACGTACGGGCTGTAAACAACCATTGTAAAATAAAGTGGATATGTTGCACGTGACACATTTTCATGATGGAATGTACTAATAAAAATTAAAAGTTTATGAATTACTTAGCAAAAATAAATGCTTGATTTAAAAACAATTTAACTCACACAAACATTACATGAAACTTAACTATGCTGATTATGTGACAGAATAAAAGAATCAGACAACAAAAGCGTCTAATGTCTATTAACATATATTTATATAAGTCGATTCATAGGCTTTTTAGTTTTTAAATTGTGAGATGAACTGTTTTTAATAACTACATCATCTATATGTGATGCAATAAAAGTGAACTAAAAAAAATTACATTTGATATGCAATGTTTAGCTTTACTCCCATACTTGTCTCTCTGTAGGGCTCTAAACGACAGCATGAAGAAAAGGAAAGAAAAAACAACAAGTAAGCTTACAGCGACAGTAGAAGAAACATGAGTAAAAAGCAAATTGATGATATGCAGAAAAAAGAGTCAAAGGAAATAATTTCCACTGCCCCAAAATTCATGAGTCTGGGTTACATGATTTATCATAATTAAAAATACTGAAATGTTAGTCAGAAAATAAGAAATCCCCCTTAACACATGCTAATATAATGAGTCTTTAACAAGCATTTCCACCGTTTGTAAATTTCAAACAAATACACACTTAAGATTATCACATAAACCAAGGAGAGTAAAAATTTGAGGGCAGACCATGACTATTTTCACCAATATATTTCAATGTCACATATGTGTGTGTATGTTAGAGTATACCTGCTCCAAGGAATATTATTTAATTTCAAAATTTTTCAGTAAAATTATTAATAAAATCTGAAGCTTTTATACAGAGAGAAACCAGAGTTGAAGACTTTCATAATTGTGTTCTTTTTTTCCCGCCTTATGTGTCTTCTCTTTTCCTGCACAAAAGTTATTTCCTCATTATAAATATATAAATGTTTTTTTATCAGTTTTAAATAAAAACTGATCAATATTGTCATTTTTGGAGCTCATATTCAAAGTTGTATAACTACGGAGAAAAAAAAGGTTAAATTTATTTATTATTCTGAATACAGAAAATGTGAGAGGGGAAAATGCAATCAACAATATTAATTTTTCTTCTGTATTGTTGCACAATTATGTGCAATCAAACATTTTAAGAGTTGATCCTTTAAAAAACAATTTTATCAAAATTATTTTTTTAGGGGAAAAAACCCTTATTTTAACCAGGTTAACAGAGTTGTTCTTGCTGGTTTTGTCTACAAAAAGTGTAAAGTATCATAAAATAAAAACCAGCAAATTTACTAGGCCAGATCATTTCAAAGTGTTCTAACTTACTACAATTTAATGACAGTTTAAAGAGACAGTTTTGGTACTTTAAAGGTTGATTTGCTTCTCAGCAAAAAGTTAACAACATTTCAAAATGCAGAGGAAATCTCCTTTAAAGTTTCAAAAGAGCTTTAGAACAAGAATTTGAAAGGAAGAGCCAAGCCAGTGTATCAAGAGATGTAAATGCTTGTAGGCTCATTATGGCTCATTCCTTAAATGAATGCATTTTAGAACTGGAAAGCACATGAGCGATCACTGAAGTTCAATTTCCACTTTTCAGAGAAGAGGAGCCTGCAGCCCAGAGGGGCTGAGCCTTTATCTAACACTACCCTGCTAATATGGGAGAGCTGGGATAAAAAAAAGTCTTCCAGACTTCTTCCAATTCTGTCTGCTGCAATCTCCTTCACTTCACATCTGCCTTAGGCTTTGAAAACCATCGCAGAATAACTATTTATATACATTCTAAAACGATCTTGTATTCTTACCAACTAAAATATATTCACTATATCCCGTTCTAGGACTATGTTTCTTTAAAGTTTTAGAATTACATTAAATTACTTTAAAATGTAAATTTTTTTAGCAAAATCATGACTTCCTCTCTAAATTGTGTTTTGTTGACACGTTTTTGTATAATGAGATTTATCTTTACAAAAATTAAATTCCTAATAATGACAAGAAGATAATGGTCCAGAAGTACTCTGCATGAAATTTTAAATAGTTCCAGATAGAATCTGAATTCAGTACAATATAAATATATTATTCATCTTCATTCCTAATTCTCTATGCTTCAGTGACACAATAAGCATATCTTTACATATTTTAAATAAAGGGTGTTACAACCAAGAAGAGATACTTTAAATCAGAATGCTTCTATGCTTGGATAGCATTGGTGTAACTGAACCAGAGGACCCACAGAATAGAACCAAGTGGTAATTCAACATAAACCACTCCAGTACATACCGAGCCACCTATATTTCATGTAAGATTTCACCTTGCCAGTAAGAATATAAGTGCATTCATCTGAAAGTATAAGATTAGTAGCAATATGACAATCACCAAGATTTATTTTTGGTCAGTGGTAAAAATGAATTATTTTAAGCACTACCATAGTTTCTTAACATCTTTAAAAATATTAAAACATTAAATAGTGTTGTTCAATATTAAAACATTAAATTCCACTTCTGACTCTGAAAAACATTAATAAAGTTATTTAGTTTTTAAAAAAAGTCAGTAAAAGTTATTGCATTTACTTGAATAAAAGACAAATCCATTCAGAAGAATCCTTTGTGTATTTATTGATAATCTCAGTAGCAATCACCAGTCACAGATCCCAAGAATAAAAGTTTGTATCTATATAGTATTAATTAAAATTCTTAAACTGTGAGAATTGCAGTTTGATAGTTTTTATAGAAGTATTCCATCCTTGGAAAAATCTCTTACTTTAAGATACCGGTAAAAATAAAGTAAGACAAGAAGGCAGATATTGAATTAGGAAAAAGATACAGATTAATAAGTGTTACTTGTTCGTTATATAAGAAGTTAGAAATTATATCTGAATTAGCAAAAAAGCTAAACAAAATGTGGTCCAAGTTTATTACTTGTTTTAAAATCATTACATATGACTCTTCTGTGTAGGGTGAATAAATGTAGAATACATTTAATTTTCAGATAGGGTGAAAATCTTCATTTAACATCACTCAAAATTTACTAATATGTCAGCACATGTTAACATGTTTATAATGACTCAATTACCTGTCACTTGTCTGAAGGAAAATAAAGAAAAAAACAAAACAAAACAAAACAAAACAAAAGCCTTTATAAGGTCTAACAGATTGTCCTGCCACATCTGATGCATTGGGTAATGTATAATTCATTAAGTGCTACAATGAAATAGGGACATTGAGATATAAGAGACACTTTAGGTGGGGTAACCAGGAAGAAATACCCAGAAACTCTCATATTGATGGTTCTGATTCATTACAGAAATGGAAGACTAAAGGAAGACGAGTTAGCTGTTTACAGGCATTTAAAGGATTGCCTCAGACAGCAGAAGAACACTTTGCTCTTCTTTGCTCTGGAGGCCAGAGAAAAATTTCAGCTTAGTGAAAGGAAAAAAATATGTATATCACAAATGGAGTGTTTCAGCAATAGAATATATGAGATTCTGAGGTGTGATGGGCCCCATTAGAGGAAATACTTAAGCACAGACTGACAGAACGTCAGCAATAATGTAAAGAGAATTCAATGAGCTCTGTGGCTTCTGATTCTAAAGACATGTATCCCTTAAGAAATTTGAAATTGAAAGTGAGCTGAATTATTTCACTGTATTGACAAATGTCTTGACTACATTCCTAAAGTCACTTTTGACTTTGGTGTTTCTGAAATAATTTAAAATCATCCTTTGTATCTGGCAAGATGCCTCCTAGGGAAGCTCAGATAGTTTTAGACACACAATGGTCCTGTTCAAACAAATATATCCTTTTTTGCAATTGCACAGTCACACTAAGTTGCACACACTCACACTACTAATCTTTCACCTGTGACTGAGAAAGAAAAAAAATCCAAAGATTTCCAAAGAGGATATTAGAAATTTTATTCAAAATTGCCTAGAAAATTTAAATACTGCCAATCACATTCAACTTGAAAGAATCATGGAAGTCTCTGTAATTGTGAATTTTTATTTCAAGTATACTTTTAAGTAAGTGGATCGCTAAGACTTTTATAAAACTTTTATTTGAATAATTTTCTCTTGTAGTCTCTTTATATATGATATATTTTAAGTTTTGTGTGTCCTTAACACATTTTTATACTCAGGAAAGGTAAAACAATGTCCAAATGCTTATATTGTAAGTGGTTTTAAAGAGATGTATGATGGATTTTTTCTTTTTTGCCTGAGATACAATTAATTTTTGGATCATTTTCAAGCTGGAGGATATACAGAAGAACCATACTCAAAAGCTTTGTTTTTAAAATGTAGCCACAGCAGAAAAAGCAATTTTATGACCTGCCTGAGCTAGCTCTTATTGGCAATGGCAGAGCTAAGGCAGAACCCAAGCTGCTATTTCCAGTACAGTATTTTTATCTTCCACTGCTTAGTTCAATGTAATTTTCTCCAGAGTTGATTTAAATGCTTTCATCAGTACTAATGATTTGTGCTCAGAGTGGACTTTATGGTATAACAAAGTAAGATTTATTTTCTTGACCCTGTAATATCAAGAATATTGAATCAAGTCTTCTTTCATCTTACTTACCGTAGGAAAATATCTCATTTCTCAAAATAAATACATAGGTATTTAATATAAAAATAAATGAACAACAAAAAAAGTACTGACAAACCACAATACATTTTATAACATCATGAAGAAACAAACACATATTGATGAATCAGGCATTTGTTTATCAGAGGGAATCCATTTCTTACTAAGGAAAACCTAAGGAAAATGGAAAATAAAAGCACCAAGAGGGGTGGAATGCGAAAGGAGTCTGCGCGTCTGCTTCCAAAACAAAGAAAAGCAGGAGAAAGAAAAATAGAATGTGCCCATAAAAGCTACATAAAATGGGACTCTCACTTGAAAAAATTAAGATAAACTCCAGCACACCTTGTGTGTTGTACATGCTGACAGAAGGGTTGTTACAGACCGCCGGTTCCCCAAGCAATGTATTATAGGGATTGTTAGTACCATGCGGACGAAGCAGAGCATTGCTTATAAGATGATTAGCCATGGCTCCTGGAGCAGCCCCATAGAAAGACAGAGAAAAAAAAAGGTCAATCAGGCAAATGTGTTTGAAAAAAAGAAAGGAAACATTTAGAATGACAACAATTGATATAGTCCTGATTACAGGCAGGCAGCTAACTAGACTAAAAAAATATGCCACTTAGAGCACACATTTCCAACAATGCACATATCTGAGTCAATGGGAAAGACAGAAAATGACTTACAATGTTGATTAAGCTACATTTAAGGTTTTCTCTTTCCCAAGGTGTATGCAAGAATATATTCCCATGCTTGCTAAAAATTAAAATGAAAATGAAAAAAAGCAAAATCTAATCATTCACACAAACAAAATGCAAAACAAAAGCCAGAAAAAAAGTTTAAAACACAAAAAGAAAAGCAAAAATTAAACAAAACATTCCCTCATTCACAGAAACCATTGAGTTATTTCCAATGAAAGTAAAAAAGGGCAAAAGGCAACATTTATGATAAGACACTCATTTGGAGAGCAGTTGTTGACACAACAGAAGAATTTGACATTTCTGAAATTCTATGAAGAAGAATCATTTATGATGAAATAACATAAAATATAATCCCTCATTAGTACACCATGGCAAGGATACTAATTTGATGATCTTACGAATCTGATAAAAATATCATATAGATGCTATTTTTAAATATTTTAAATAAATTATTAACTTTATGATGTCAACAATACACATATATATATATAATTCCATTTTCCATTTTCCAACTGGTTATTTGAACTCTGACATAGCAGAGGAACAATGTTAAATTCTTTCCCCCCTTTGTGAATACTTGTTGCTCTTAGTTTCTAACACCATCAGTACGAGTTGCAACTTCCCATCTTCCAAAGCCATTTAACCAAGAAGAAAAAGATCAGAGGAATTTTATTAAATATACTTTGGACATGTATGAAAATAAGAGACAGAATTGTATATTTGTGTTAGATGATAAAGAAAGAAAAAGTCACTGAGGAAAGGCAAATACAAATTGCACGGGAACAGTCATGTTGAACAGACAGGTATATGTTAATTTAAATATATGTATTAGAGAATGAAAACACAAGCTATAGGCTGGGAAACAGATTTGTAAAACAAATTTAGAAATATTTGTAATCCAAAAAATAACTAGTATCAAGCATGCAGAAAGAACTCTCAAAAGTCAACATTAAAAAAAACTAATAACAACAGCAAACACTCCAATTAGCAAATGGTTCAAAGGCATAAACAGATATTTTGTGGAAGAGGATATACAGTTGGCAAATAATCCTATGAAACAAATTGTTTCTGGTCTTAGAGAAATACTGGTTAAAACTACAATGAGATATTACTACAAATCCAAAATAAAAATGGTGAAAAACATTAAACAATGGCCAGGATGCAGAGAAATGAACATTCATATATCATTGGTGGGAATGTAAAATAGCACAGCCGCTCTGGAAAACATTTTGGCAGTTTCTTATGAAACTACTTGTGGAATTACCATGATACACAGCAACTGGATTCTTAAACATTTTTCCCAGAGAAATGGAAATTTACGTTCACATAGAAACCTGTACATGAATGCTGATTGCAACTTTATTTGTAGTAGCTCTAAACTGGAAACAACCCAAAATTTCCTTCAACTGGTGAGTGGTCAAACAATCTGTAGTGTTCTCATGTCATGAAATACTATTCAACAACTAAAATGAACTACTGATACACATAAACACTTGGGCAAATCTTTAGAGAATTATACTGAGTAAGAAAAGTCAATCCCAAATGGTGACATGGTGTAATTCCATTTATACATATAACGTTCTTGAAACGACAAAATTATAGACATGGAGAACAGATAAGTGGTTGCCAGAGGTTAAAGATGGAGGATGGAGGTAAGTAAGTATTGTCATGAAAAGGCAACATGAAGCATCCTTGTGGTGATAAAATTATCTACTCTGTATCTTCACTATGATGGCCTAAACACACACTTACTTTGTAGGTAAAATTGCACAGAACTAAACACATACATACAAATACAATTAACTACAGGTTAAACTAAAGAAATTTGAAAGAGTGGTAGATTGTATCAGTATTAATATGCTGGTGTTTCAGTATAGTTTCACAAGATATGAGGGAAACTGAATAAGTGATACAATGTCTCTGGGTATTATCTCCTACAACAGCGTGTGAATCAACAATTATCTCAAAATAAACAGTAATCTAGGCTGGGCACAATGGCTCACACCTGTAATCCCAGCACTTTAGCAATCTATATTGAATTAATGAAACAAAAAAATGCAACTCATAAAAAAATGTTAAAAATGAGAAGGAAAGACTGGGTGATAGTATTTTTAATCTTTTCTAAATTATAACTCTTTGTCAGAGTAAATTATCAGTCAACTACAAATGTCTTAACCTCGACATTGAAAAAACGGACACCTCTTGATTGAAAGGACATTATCACTTGTCAGATCCCTAGAGCTGGAAGGCATCAATTCATTAAGGAAATAACTCATGTGTTTCCATCCTGTATTTTCTGCAAGAATTAGCATATAACTGTCACAGAATTTTTCCCTTTCTAAGTGTTCAACAATGGCTTTCTGAAGATACACAACATATACATCTAAATATTCTTACATAGTGCAATGACAGATTTTCAATCTGTTACGTAATGGGCCTATAAGGGTATTATTTTCCATTAATGAATTAACTATATATGGTATTTTATGAGAAAAAAGGAGTTTATCATTGTGCCTTTTGGACAAAAAATAAAAAAATAGTACATCTTAAACATTTATATTGTTGATGTTAAGATTAATCATATTAAAACGAATTATCTGTAAATTATACTTCTCACCTCATATTTATTATTCTAGACCTTTTTCAAGTAAAAAAGTAAAATTAGTGTTATAATACAAATAATTTCTGAAATTACTCTAAATAGCATTTAAATAGAAAATGGAAGGTATAAGTTAAACTAGCGTAAAAATCTTATACGTAATTGCCCAATTCTTTATACCCCCTCAAAGATAAAAAAAGAGGGTGAGATGTTTATGGCGAAGGCTTGCAGCTGCATCTCTCCATATTTCCCTTCATTGCTACACATTAGCTAATCTGAACTAATTGTAAAACAAACAATAAGGTGAGGAGATTGCTCGCCACTCTTCTTCCTTGCTTCATATAGTTTCAAAAGTAAAATGTTTGTCTTAAATGCATATTTTTTTTCTAGATTGATCTAAAAAAGATAATTTGAAAAAAGAAAAATGCACTTATGAATAAGGAACAATTGAATTGAGAAGAATCAAATGCAAGCAAGAAGCAGATTACTCAACTTTTTGGTTTCTGTGTTTATCACTCAGTTTATTAAAAAGCCAAGAATACCAGAACAAAAAAAGGATTAATCATACAAAAAAAGAGGAGTTTCATAATGGAATTCTAATGAAACTATCAAAGATTTTACAAATAATCTACATGGTTATACCTAGCCTGGCATAAAGTTCCTTTTCAGTTTTTCTAAGTGTTTTCTCATTTTGAACGTATTTTAAAAGTACTTTGATCAGTGAAACTATTAATCTGAGAAGACAGTTCTAAAGTTCATTTTATTTTTCTGTCATTTCTGCAAAGCTGGAAAATCCAGCAACAATGGCAGAAATACTATATAGCAAAGTGTTATGACACAATGGTGGCTATATGGAACAATATTCAGTCTCAGTCATGTGGCTTTGGTAGGATGCTTCTTCACATCTCAATGCAATACAGAATCAGTTATTGATCTGTATCATAATGAGTGTCATGCAGTCATCATTGGAGATCTATCTGCTGTTTACACTGAAACCATGTAAACACTTATAAAGCATAATATAAAACTCTTAAGGAAACTGCATGTTCCTCTTTACCCTTGTTATTAAGGACCTTTTCCTGACAGAAGAATCACTGTTTAAAAATCACTGGCTTCTTTACTATTTAGCACTCACTTTCATGCTTCATGCACCATTTGAAATCAATGTAAATATTGCTTCTGAAACTAACTTTAGTTCTACAAATGAAGTCATAATTCATATGAGGTCTTCAGCAATAGAAACAAAAAAGAAAGAAATGGAATTTGATGATTAATGTTTTGCAAAGTGTGTAAAGACACAGACAAGCTCTGTGGGTTTGTTAGTATGAAAGCGTAAGGGATATGTCTGAGTAATAAAACAATTATCCCTCATTTGATTCATCTAATGTAAGAATTCAATAGTTTTCCATGACTATTCAGGGCTTGGAGTGGCCTCAAGAGGACATTCTTCCTATCACTATCCCAGACAAGTACAATTTTTCAGAAGGTATTATCACATAGTTCCTACAGTCCACATTCATAAGGTAGGCATTTCAATTATACTTCTGAACGGTAGCACTGACTATGTCAAACCCAGCTTGCTTCCAATGCCTAGATCTTTTAACGAAAAACTTGGGCAAAGCTGTCATCACCTTTATGTGCAAAGTTACTTTTGTCTTTTCTTTGTAGCTGCACTACATTTCTCTTACCTTTGCTGAAGTCTATTCTGTTTGCTTTTGGCTGTCTCCCCAATTGACTTAGGTCACTTTAACTTCTAATACTATCTTTCAGGATTTTGTCTATCTTGTCTCTTCCTCTTCCTTCCAACCAGCTTCTGATTTGTAAATTTCCCTTCTAATAGCTGTGAAATTGTTGAAGACTTCCAAGAAGTTCAGTGTTTACAGACCATCTATCACTGTTTTTCAGCTGAAAAGTTGGGCTTACTGGTTAGTCAGTTTGAAGACATAAACACGATGGTGAATTTTGGGAGGTGGAGGAGATGGTTACAATATTATATATGTGAAAAGGATGTTCATGTGCTAATTTTTACTGAAATGGAGGCACCAGGAAAAATGAATACACAGGGATTTTTACTGCTTTATGCCAAGCATCTAGATAGTTCCTACAACTCAAAAATTATTTGTTTCATTAATTAAAAAAACCTTAAAAATCTATGGCATCTTGAAAATATAAAACTAAATCAAAGTTATTTTATCCATTGTGAGTAGTCTTATAATTTTAGTAAAATTTTTTAAGTGTGTCAATTGTCCAGGTCCTAATGAGATTTATTTTCTTCTAATCCTATACCAGGTACTCTACTATCTAAATTTTAAAAGCAGAAATAAACAATCATATATTATTTGGAAATACAGAATGCTACCTGAATACTAACTGCAGAACAACAGAAAACAAAACAAAACAAAAACAACTTACTACCTACCATGACTCAAAATCAAAAGCTCAAATTGAGTTTAAAAATAAAGGGGCTATGTGGAAACAATAGTTCCTTACTTATTTAACTCACAAACTCTTAGCTATGGTCTAGTCATACTTGTTTATTTGCTGTCAGAAACAAGAATTAGCCCTCTATTAAAGCCATGCATAATGATTTATGATTGAATTACAATATATATATGTATCAAGCTGTGCAAGGTGTCTCACAGCTGTAATCCCAGCACTTTGGCAGGCTGAGGTGGGTGGATTACTTGAGGTCAGGAGTTTGATATCAGCCTGGCCAACATGGTGAAATCCTGTCTCTACTAAAAGCACAAAAAATTAGTCAGGTGTGGCGCTGCGTGCCTGTAGTGCCAGCTACTCCAGAGGCTGAGGCAAGAGGTTCACCTGAGCCTGGGAGGCAGAGATTGCAGTTAGCTGAGAACATGCCACTGCACTCTAGCCTGGGTGACAGAGAAAGACTCAGTCTCAATAAATAAATAAGTAAATAAAATAAATAAGAAAAACAATATATACGAATCATTAACATGTTTGTCAGTAGAATGCCAAGCACAAAATTTTTATTTCTAATAAAACGCAAAGCAAAAACGATTTTCGTATTCCATATTGAAAAACTTGGGGAAGTTTCTTTAACCCATATTTGGAAGAAAGTCATATCCTAAAGCCACCGAAAAAAATTCAGTTAAAACCATAGTCGTTTTAAGAAGGGTTCTTTTCTTTTTTATTTCATTTACACCTGAAGATCTAGATTGATATAAAAATTGTGAATGAGTGAATTTTGAATGCAATAATGAGTCATACTCTTTTCAAATGTACAGTTTTAACACAAAACTGTGATATTTCTTTCCTTATGAAAATAGAACAGGTGCTTTGACATTGGGAGGCCCTGAATGACAGCAATCCCTGGGCTGGCTCAGTGTATATATGTAACTGAGGACTGGAAATCTAAGGCTGAATGGTGTGCTTTGAAACTGTAAAGTAAGAAACAGATCTGAAAAAGGATGACAGTTGGATATTGCTTGAGTCTATCATTTAGAAGCATAATTCAAACAATGATTCTTCTTGAGAGCAGGCTAACAAAAGTATACTGAAAAGATCTTAAAATAACCTGAATTGCCACTCTACTCTGCCCTCAGACTTCATTTTTGTTAAAATGTATTTACATACTTGTTTGATCATATTGAATGACCAAAATTTTAGCATTCAAAACCTTGGTGATCTAATAAACCAACGGAATCCAACCATTCGTCAACCATTCATCAATAGTCACGTAGCTGTATGCCTCAATTTTCAAATTCTTGTATTTATAAATATTTAAGATGGCAAATGTTCTGTTTGCTTGATCCTAATAAAATAGTTTTACTCTGCTAGTTCTTTTTTCATTAATATTCTCCAATCCTGTCCTTCATGTTTCTCTCTCCTTTGTCTTGACATAACATTTCTTATGAAGTCATTTGCAATATATACATTAATGTATATAAATTAGAATTTTGCATAAAGCAGAGTCACTACTGAATGATGTCTCTCTATTTTTGTCTTCAGACCTTAATTTTGGCCCATGGTGAAGACTTTATTTTTCTACAGGTAAAAACAGTCTTTCTAATGGTTATATTTTCTATGGCATTAGAAAACTAACTTCAGTGTAATGCACGGGAGCTTTCACAGGAAGATGGTATCTATGAAGTTGGGAAATCATCAAAATCACATGTAAAATGATTTAGGTTTATGTTTGTATGCTAAATTGTGCATATTCACATGTCTGTACTTCCTTCTGATGAAAGATTCCAACAGCTTTTATTTCCTTTAAAATAATTAAGAAAACTGGTATAAAGGAATAAGAGGTTTCTTTCCTTAGTGAGTAAAATATAATATAAACAAGAAAACTGGAAAAAGTAAATTCGAAGTACTCCAAATATATAGTGCAGTTATATCACCTAAGTGACTGTAAGATTGCATTATGGAGAAAGGTTGTAACTCAGAATAAGGTTACAACTGAATAAGATTTTTAACATTATGTAATCTATCATCATTATTTAATACATAAAGAATCACAGGCCAAAATATTTATAATTTACTCAAGGTCACCCATGACCTCTGGTAGTTTTATTTAAACATATTGAAATCCATGACTTTCAAAAATTTTTTAGGATCCTCTTCCTCAGAAAATGTTTCAACATAATTTTATTAGGAGCCTTGTAGTTCATTAATCTTTCCATATGCTTTTTGATAATATTTAATTATTTTATTTTCATATTCTTGAATTAAATTATATAAAATAAATGAATAAAAAAGAAAGTAAATAGACAAAAGAGGCTTCCAGAATTACAGTAAATAGGCATTGTCTATTTTAAGTATTTTGTGTCCTATTTTTTGCTTTTCGGTGTAGCAAAACAATATCAACACACATAAACAATCTACAGAAAGTGGAAATAATTAGTTCAACTGTGTACAGCTATATAAATCAATACCAAGTGACTTATTAAAAAAAACAAATAGAATCTACGTGACATCTTTAAAGTTATATAAGTTTCAAAACCACAGACCATAATTTTAGATTATAATGTTTTAATTCAAACAATGAAATTACAAAGTGCTAAAAAAGAAATATTTTATTGAATGCCAAGAACGCTGTCATCTTTTTTTTTCTAAAGTCATAAACTGAAGAGCTGACATCTTGATTTATCACACCGTGCACTTTTAATAGCCAACAAGTTTGCTATTAAATTTTAATCAACCTGACTATTAAATTTCATTCAAATCGTTTGGAGACACTTCAGCTTCTTTTAATAGCTAATTCATTCACTGGGAATCCATTAATATGGATTTACATGACACATTTTCTCTAAAGTACAGATTAAGTTATTGTTAGTTCAATATGAAATGAAATAGTCTGAATTCAGAGGTATTGACTCTGTTTTAACATACAAATCTAAAGCTTCAGAGTTGGGAACCCTAGAAGTTACCTCTTTGATTGCTTTTATTTTGTATTAATTGGCTACATATGTGTCTCCTTGTCCAGACACATGTGTTTTTCTATAATAAATGCTTGGAAGTTAAATTGCTGGGTCATATCGTGTGCATATTTTCAATTTATTGAAATAACATATTGCCAAAATGCTGTCAAATGTGTTTGTGCAATTCACATTCCCATGAGCAGTGCACTTATTCTCTCAAATTCTTGCTAGAATTTAGTATTGTCAGAGCAGCATTTTTGCCAGTCAGATAGTATGAAATAGTATTTCATAATCACTGTTATACTCTGCATTTCTTATTACTAGAGAGGTGGGTAATTTTACATATGTTTATTGTGAGTTGCTTGTTCTTACCTTTTGCTCACATTTATATTGGGTGATTGAATTTCATTTATTAATTTGTAGACAATCTTTATATAACATGGGCACTAGCATTTTGTTTTTTATACATGTTGTTTACACTTTCCCCCAGTGGCTTATGGGTTATGAGTACTATTTCAATTTGATCAAGAACTTTATCTGCCTTTTCTTATAGGTTGTAATCATTATTATTTGGTTTTAAAAAAACTCCTTCTTTAATCTAAAATCTGAACTATAATTTTTAAGGTTTTAAGGTGTTTTTTATATTCAATATTTTTCCACATTATACAACACACTTATCATATTGAAGATGAGAAAACTGTCATCATTAGATATTCAATGATGTTATGCATATAATTAAAGAGAAAGCAAAGCTCTTTAAAGATTTTAGGTTTTTCAACTGCTTAAGCCAACAGTGGTAGGATTGAAGTGCAGAATTGTTGGTGAATCTGCTTCACAATGGAGAAAGTGGTTGATTTGCAGAAGTGAAGGACTCATATTAGTCATTTATTAATCTCTAAAGCTCATCTTTCGTAGTCAAAACCATGTATTTCTGTGTTCTTTTAACTTGGATATTTTGAATTCTTTTGTATAGTACTCAAAGAATACTGAGTCTGAAAATACTGGGTCAATTTTGATTAACCACAGGTGAAATAGCAGTAAACTACAGTTCTTTTCAGTACATCAAAGGCACTTAGGAAAAAATATTTATCTTTGTCATTCACACAGTAGCAACTCAATTCATTTCCTCTAAATCAGATTATTTCTTGGTAGTGCTAATGGTATGTAGTCAATCCTATAGCTATATTTATTTTTTACTCACACACTGCTTGTGAATTTGTGCTGAAATAAAACAAAATACAGAACAAATGAAAGTATTATTAATAAAGATAAAATAATTTACCAAAGTGAAAAAACTATGACATTTAGTATAACTCACTGTTCATTATTCATGTATTTTTAGGATTGTCCATATTATATAATCTTACATGCAGAAGGTCTGTCGTGACTAAAATTTGAGCTTTTAAATTGGAACCTATATTTGAAAACAGTGTGTCTGAACAAAATAGACATGAATTCAAATAAGGTATCCATGAATAAAGAGATTTTTGATAATGTTGCAGAAGGCTTATTTTATACTATGATCACAATCAGTTCTGTTCTATTTAGACTGAGGCCAATTCAGGAAACATATTGTTTCCATTTTTCTAAATCAAGATTGACTATCTTCCTTCAATCTATATATCCTCTCAAATCTTTCTTAATTCTCCAGTGATTTTCCGGGGTTGTAAATTACCTTCTATGACTGTGGTAATTAACTTGTCTTACGTTCTGAAGTGGCCATATTTCTTATTATGACAAATTATGGAGAAAGTTTATTATGAAAATCATAGGAGAAGCTATCATATAAACAATTAAACTTTTAAATGGCATGCAGTATATAAAGTTGAGCTATATAAAATGCAAGCCTTTGTATGCAATTCAACAGGAGCTAATTTAATCGAACACTACCCTATTATTGGTCATTACAATTTAAGTACTTCTTTTCCAATGAGGCCTTTTTCTCTTTGCTAAACATATATCTTCCTTTCACATTTTAATTTTTTGTGTAATTGAATTAACTCCCATTTACCTCAAAATAGCAGACAGAAATTCATACAGCCTATTTCTTAGAAAAATAATTTAAATGAATGATGACTCTGTTAGAATTAACTTTGAATATTACGTATGGTATTTATATCATCACAACCTATATGTTTATAGTATTAGCAGGAACATTTTTCCAGATGAAAGACACAGTTCAGGTTGTTTGTTTTAAAAGTTTGAATTATAAAGCATATCATAATTTTTGTTAAAATCAGAATTAGCAATAAAATAATAAAAAGTTTAATTTATAACATTATTATTGAAATTTCAATTGAAATATATATTCTACTTATTCTAGGCATTAATGTATTATCCTGACAGAAAAAGACACAGCTTCAAAATATATCAAATTCAGGAGTACAAAGATCTGGGAACAGTTATATCTTTTCTATTACTACATGATTATAGAGAAAAGCTATTTACCTGTTTTTCTAACATAATCTTTGCCCTCACCAAAAGTTCATCCTTGTACTGAAATATAAATTTTGAATTAAAAAAAAAAGACTCTACAAATAAAATACTTTGAAAGCTTCCAGGAAAGAAAAGAAGAATGACAATGAAATTCTTCTGACAATCTAAGCCCTACAACTGGGCAATAACATATAATAATTCAACACATTCTGTATCAAATAATTTTGTAAAAGTAATATGTGGTTTGCCAATCTACATCCTCATATATTGTTTTTTTCGAGCTTTATTCCCCCTACATGAGTAGGATAAATCCACTCTAAAATACTGTGCTTAGAACAAAATAAAATGGAAGCAAATAAATAATACATGAAGGAATTTAAGAAATAAAGATGTGAATAACTGCACTGTTAAGAATATCTATTTTCCATATTAGGTGATAAAAATAAAGGTCACTTTGAAATACTTCCTTCAAATGACTATATCTATATTCTAATCTTCAACTTCATGAAAAATTGGTATTATATGAAAAGAATGAATGCTTTTGTTGTCCTGGGTAGGGCTTTGCAGTCAGAAAGACCTTGTCTGGAATCTAGATGGTTCCCTAAGTAGCAATGTGATCTTGGAAAAGTTACTTTAACTACCAAGAAACCCAGTGTCTTCATGAATATAAAGAAAATAGACAGTGAATAATGAACAGAGTACAATACGCAAATGACTACACACAGACTAAAGGAGAAACAGCAAATTTATTAACTATAAGGGGCATATTGTGTTCCATCAGAGAAAGGAACATCAGCAACTCTTAAGTGGAAATCTTCATACTTAGCTCAAAAAAAAAAAAAGGAATTTTTAAAAATTACATCCTCAGTAACTTACATAAAACAAATAGTAATAGTTTAGAGCTAAGTGGAAATGCTCTATAGCACTTATGTTTAGAATTTGCCAAGGTAGCTCACTGCAGCTTGGTTGATTTACAATAGAGGTAAGAAATGCTGCCCATAATATGTAAGGTAATATGATAATAAACCAATAAAAATGAGGAAATTAAATAGATTTTTAAAAACCCTCTCTTTTTAAAAGGATCTTTGAGAGCTTTAGGTTAATAATAATAATAAATGCAAACTGTTTATTATTGTTTAGTTAGCTGTGAGAGACTGGATTACTTGAAGGAGGTATATAAGAGACAAAGCTAAAAGAATGCATAAGAAGGATTTGCTGAGTAAGCATTACAAATATTTTTTTCTTTTTCAGATCCTGCCAACAATTTATAGCCAAGAACCTTTGCTCCAGATTGACTGGACATCAATATTTCATATATTTCATTTTGTGACTTGAATGGAGAGTTAACTCTGAAAGCTATTTGGCTTCCTTGGGTTAAAAACCCGGATATAATACAGCCTTGTTTAATTATCTATTTGACTCACTTTAAAAATCTGTGCTTATTTTGACTTTTTGCTATTAAATTGATTTTCCTACACAGGCTTCTTTATTTTACGTTCCTCTTCTGATTGTCTCTATTGATGCCATGTACAAACAAAATATATATATATATATATATATATATATATATATATATACAGAACACTTGTCTCATTTACAGAGAACATAAAGAACAAACTTATAGACATACTGGACATAAATATAATGGAAAAAATTCTCAAAAGAATAATTTACCTATGTCATAGAATACTTATATTTGTGTTCATATCAGCATAATGCTTGTTCAAAATAAAAATAGTTTGTTATATAGGTTACTCTGATTTGTTAGCTATGTAAGTACCATAGGCACATTATTAACTGTTTTTGCAAATTTCATAAGTAGATGTCAGATTGTATTAGGAGCTGCTTAATATTTACAACCAATGATTTTACAATCCTTCAGAACAGCAAGGCTTTGGGGCAATATGGCATATTTTATGCATATAAACCAAATTATATTTATTGACATTAATAAACTATAGTGCATGAATACAAGTGTTTTGCTCTAGTAGCTTTAATTTATATAAATCATTAATTGCAGTAAAACACCACTTAGATTTTTTCATTTGCACTTTTCTTTAAAAACATAAAAGCAAAATATGTTTAGAAGCCTGAATAGTAATGGGATGGTAGGTGATTTATTTTGAGGTTTCTTCTGCCTCAGTGACCAATCTCCTGGGAAAGACAATACAGGCTCTGAGAAAACATTAGTTAAAAACAGGTCTGAGCCACATCCCTGCTTCACTACGTAACTGGTTATTTAGCAGAGCTGTCTGAATTGGACTAGTGTTCTCTAAGATTCTGGAGGGAGAGGACAGGGCTTAAAAGAAAAGTGAAGGCAGTGTTTGCTTATGTCATTATCTAAGGTAGGGAGAAGAAATATATTACCTTTATTTCTTTGATGCTAAAACATGATTATAAATCAAAAGTGGGAAATACAACTAGGCAGATGCAATGTGCATTTAATTTCTAATTTAGAATTGAGAATTCAGTTTTATTATTTTATTCTTTTTGTTAGCCTCCAGGGTAGCAAAATCTATTATTATTTCTTTTACTTGGCATTCAGGTAATCACCTCATTTTTCCCACCTATTTCTGCAAAATAAACATGAAAACAAAACTTCGGTAGGGAATGATAAATTTTAATATCTGATTACTTGAGAACACTAGCAAGGACAAGTTTTCATTTATTAGAAAGTATAAGTGAACTTCTGAATAAAACAATAATAATATTTATGTTCCAGGCACTGTTGTAAGCAATTTACACATTAATACATTCATTAAAGGTCCTCTCAAGGACCTTCTGAAGTGAGTACTGTTTATTTACCCATTGCATAGACCCTGAGATGTTAAGCAATTTGCCAGAAGTCTCTGGATTAAAACTCAGGCGTCCATTCTTAGAATTATTTTGCAAAACTAAAATGAATAGGTCAACTATTTGCAAATGCCTATTTGATAGTAACATCTTTCCCCTCTGTAGCAACCATACTCCTAACAGATCCGGTCACCTTTCAGTAGGTAGTATTGCCACTAGCTATGATCCAAAATTTACCCTTTAAAGTCTATAAAAACAAACGTATTGTCATAGGCAATCACAGTTTTACTAATTACATATATTTACTGAGAATGCTTTTGCAGATTAACAAAGATCTGAACTCTGAAAAAAGAATCCATCAGCATTAATAAATAACTGCTGCACATCTACAGATCAGTCTTCCTAAATATAATGACTAAATTTGGCTTAAATAAATATGTCCTTACTAGTCAGATCTCTATGCATAAAAATCTAAATCAAATTAACTTATCTGAGAAGTTGACAAGATGGAGGATAGGAGATTAGGGAAAAATAAAAACTCATGTTGCTAGCCAAGCAATTGTTCCAGAAGAAAAAAAAATGCCCTTTGTTCTAATCCTGGGAAAATTAGAATTTTCATGGCTGGGGTGGGAATGGGGCACTCTTATGTGATTCAAAGATTCTTACTGGTAAGAGCTACTTAGCAAAATTTGATTTTCAAATGGAAAACTTGATTTTCAAATGAAAGTTTCTGACTTCAATCCTACTAATTAAATAAAAAGAAAATGGGAAATATAATATTTATGATCAGATAAAGCCAATAAGTATAATATTTATGACGAGGTAAAGCCTAATTTCAGCAAATATCCTAATTTCTACATAGAGCCACAAAAAGAGTAGAAATATTTAACAATTCATGCCACTGCCAGGGGAAATTTCTCAGTAAACATTTCATTTTTGGATCAAACTAAAGTTTTAGAGGTATTGTTAATCTAAATAGTTCAACACTGGGTACAGTGGCTCTTGTTTGTAATCTCTGAACTTTGAGAGACTGAGGTAGAAGGACCTCTTGAAGCCAGGCATTCAAGACCAGCCTGGGCAGCAGAGCGAAACCCCACATCTACAAAAAGTTTTAAAAAAATGGTGTAGGAGCCTGTAGTCCTAGCTACTCAGGAGGCTGAAGCACGAGGATTACTTGAATCCAGGAGTTCGAGGCTGCAGTGAGCTATGATCATGCCATTGCACTCCCAACTGGGTGACAGTAGGAGACCATGTCTCAAAAAAATAAAAATAGCTGAGCGTGGTGGCTCACACCTGGAATCTCAGCACTTTGGGAGGCCAAGGTAGGCAGATCAGGGGGTCAGGAGTTCAATACCAGCCTGGCCAACAAGGTGAAACCCCACATCTACTAAAAATTGGCCAGGTGTGGTGGTGTGCATCTGTAATTCCAGCTATTCATGGGGCTGAGGCAGGAGAATTGCTTGAACCCATGAGGTGGAGGTTGCAGTGAACTGAGATCATGCCACTGCACTACAGCCTGGGCGACAGTCCAAGACTCCTTATCCAAAAAAAAAAAAAAAAAAACCAAACAAAAAAATATATATATATATATATTTTTTGTGATTTGTAGAGTAGTGGAAAAAACTACTCTAGCTACAAGTCATTTCATTGCTACCAGAAAGTTGGAGCTACTAGAGACTTGAATTAGATTTCCAACAGTGCTGGGTGGAGATTGGGAATAGAGTGCTGACTAAACCTTCAAGATATGAGCAGAATAGTAAATATTTAAATGAACCAATGAATAAAACATCCTGAGGGTCTATGAGTTTGTGAAAACTTGAGTTTGGCTTAGAGTTAATCTTTCATGAAACTCTCTATAATCAACCATTACCTTAGAGCTCTTCTAAAGCTCCTTTTACTTGTGTATATAGTGGCATTGCTGAAGTTAACTTGATAGTAGCGCTGGGGTATTGGCCTCAGGGATTTCTGAATTTGTCTTAAGTGTGTAACATTGTGCCAAACAAGTCAGCTCGAGAAAAATATTTGAAAATGTATAGAAAAGATTTTGAGAAACACCTTCATATTTACAGATATTTAAAGTACAGTTTTAATGGAAGATTTTAAAGAGATGAAGTGACAAAACAACAAACTTCTAAAGAGAATATAAAGGAATTAATATACTTATTGAAAATTATTATATCAATAAATCTTCCAAGGTTTCACATGATTCCAAGGAGTAAAATCTCAATAGTAATCAAATTTACCACCTTGGAAAATCTAGAAAGGTAATCTCACACTTATGATGCAACAAGCTGATTCAAGAGCAGAATATTTGAGACGGTTTAAAAAAATAAATACCACTAAGAAGTAGTTCTACACTGCATGGTGTATTCTTTTTTTTTAAATGGATCCTAAAGATGATAATGATTTATTCTTATTTGTAAGAACAATGATAAGACATACAAAAATTTTAAATAATATTCTTTTGATGAATTGACCAGTGGAATGAACAGGAAAGAATACCTAAATTAAAAATAGGACTGATTTTTGGACAGCAGCTTGTAGTTTTCAAGGGTCAGAACTATCTTAAAGACAAAAATAAGAGATTTAATACATCTAACTTAGAAAGAAAGGAAAATGGAGTTTGAATTAAAAAAACCACTATCTGTAAAAAACTAAATGAACGGGAAGTTAGAATATATGAAGATGTAAAGATGTAGTATCTAAGATTTTTATTTTGGTAATAGAGAATATAATCCTTTGAATAAACAGAAGTGAATAATTATGTTGCTGAGGTGACTGAAGTGTTTATCTGAAAAGATTAATCTTGGATGTCACCTACCTAAATATGATACACACGCCTGAATGCAGGGAAGATAGGACCCTGGGAAATAAGACAAGATTAAAGAAGGAGGTTAAAGACTATCTTCAGAGATATAATATGAAGAAATAAAATTTCAAGTGGTCTACTCATCTAAGACAAACAAATAAGATGAGAATAAAATTAGGAGTTTCTGACTTGAGGGGGACTAAGAAATTAATGTGGGAAATGGAGAAGATCACTGTGACTTCTACCACCAATAAAGTCACTAAGTGAAAGGAAGAATATATATCTTGAAATGATCACTACCTGGGCACCTTTTAAATTATAAGTTCAATTTAATTCTCTACCCAAAGTCATCAGTAAAGTAACTTATTTGATGTCACAAGAAAATGTATACCCTTCCTTTAACAGCTGTAAGAAATATCTTTTAAAACTAGAAATTTTGATAAACAGACTTAAATATATGACCAGTCCATATAAAATAATATTTTCCTTTAATATATTTCAAATTGATCCAGTTATTCACATCACTATATTCCAAGTTAATTACATTCTTGAGAAGAAATTAAAAAGAAAGAAACTAAATAGCAGTGTTATATAGTGATTAACCTTAAACTCATATTATCCATTTATAGCAGTTTTTACTGAACTTACACACCTTACTACCTTCACATATATTTAGATAACAGTGTTAAACAAAATAATAATTTTACATATTTTATTTATCCTTATAATAGACAATTCATCATTAAAATCAGATTACCTCAGTCTTTGTGTAATCAACAATTATTCTATGGCTGCCGAGATCATTAAATGCAAGATACTTCTGTCAATAAATCCTATTGATAAGGACAGTTCCCTTTCTTGGAACACACAGTAAATTTTCTTATATGGAAATATTTAAAGAACACAGAAAATTAGTCATATGTTAGCAAATTAATCCTAGGTTTTGGAAGCATTTGCAAGTAATTTGTTCTTTATGATTTAAAAGTAATGTCAAAAAGTTAGAATACTCATGTTAAAAGAAATTTTCCCAAACTAAACATTAAAACCAAATTGAAAAAGATAAGAATACTTGAGAGATGTTGTCTAGATGAATACATTCTAGCCAATAAAAACAAACTAATAATGAAACAAAATACTAGGAGTAGCTGTTTTATTTTGTTTTCTTCATATTTGGAGGAATATTCTCACTTACTATTCTTACTAATCCAGCAAAAGTGATGTACATAATTTAAAATCATCACTAGTTTTAAAACATGGATCCCAGCATCAAATTTAATTTTGACACTTCCTGTCCTAAGTTCTTTATACAAATAAGATGTAACTTACTTGAGTACAAATAATTGGGAGTACTAGCATCTGAATCTTTCTGAATCATAAGCCATAATTATTACACTGTTTGCTTCTAAGTAGCATAAAATATAACAAAAACCTAACAGAAATAAGCTTAAAACAAAATAATAATTCTAGTTTGGGGATAAGAAATAATCATATTGATCATAAAAATTACTTAAATTCATACAAATGCCTCCTTCTCAGATAAAACCATACTCTAAATATTTCCCATTGCTGACTGTAGTAGCCTCTTGGTCTCCACGAATGTTGCATATAGTCATTTTTACTACAGGGAAATAAATTCTAATCATATCCCCAAACATACACACAAAGAACGAGAAAGAGAGTAAAGATCAAGGAAAATAACTTGACCGTAAACAAAACAACAGATTAAGTGAACTTCGTTTCTTCATTTCAAAAATCTAGATGCCACCCAGGGAACACTGAACCACAAACACATACATATACAAAAATAATATACCCTGAAGTATTTTTTCTCCTAAATCTTTAAATATCCAATATTATCCAGATCAGTCTTTTAGATATTAAAATGTGATTTTTTTCCAAGTACACAGGTTGCCTTAAGTATGTATTAGACAGTATACTTTCACTTCCACAAAGACTATGAAATTGCTTTATACCTAAGACAATGT
This sequence comes from Cacajao melanocephalus, assembly GCA_963573385.1. NCBI lineage: Eukaryota > Metazoa > Chordata > Mammalia > Primates > Pitheciidae > Cacajao > Cacajao melanocephalus. The sequence goes on from CAUYLG010013763.1 coordinate 50,694, forward strand.
GCAACTCTATGATGCTTAGCAGACTATATAGCCACATAATTGCCCATTTTCATGCTTCCAATGAGGCCTGACAGCTCTCCAGTTTATAGCAGCAGCAGATGACTAGGAAAAAAAAAGTTTCTTATTTTTTAACTTCCTTTTGGAAAGACTTCCTGAAAATTCAGGATTTTTTTTCAAAGCGACTTATGAATAATGGAACACATTGCTACACTCAACCAAGTTGTATGTTCTTACAATATTCTATCACATGGAACAGGTTCAGAAGTTGTAAATCAAGCAATGCACTTAATTCTTAAAGTAATCAGAAAAGCAATAAATATGAAAAATTATTTCTAATTACCTCTGTTGAGTGATGCTGAACTGTTTATATCTCCAGTAATAAAGGAAGACTCTGACTGCTTTCGAACCGTGTCATTCCACATTCTACGGATTCGGCTCTGGGTAGTGGAAAAGGCAGAAAGAAAATGAACTCATGAGGCAGTGAATTTTCACACAAATCATTCTTTTCTTTCTGTCATAGTTACATGAGACCTTTGTTTCTAGCATTTGGCAAATAAACAACTACATGTTTGCAAAGCAGTAGCATGAGAACATTAGAAATAACGTTCATGATAATACATGGTTCTCCTTAACTGTATTTCTAAATGCCTATCTACCAAAGATAATTATAACTATAAAAAAAGAAATAAGTGTAAAGTACTATCCCAATTTAAATATGTTGAAGATATACAGAAGTATATATCTTCAGACAGTTAGAATCGGAAAATTTTAATTTCCAAGGGAAAACAAATTATTTTTACTGTAACTTTTATTGGAATGAGAATGTTTAAATATGTATTAAATTGCCACTTCTAACAAACGATTTAGTTTAGGAAATCAGAATCTTGCAAAAGAGTTTGTTAAGAAAAGAAAATAGAACATTATTAAAATGCTACTGAACTTATATTTTCCATAACTTTTATAAGAAGATCAATGTAATTTTAGATTGATATAACTATCCTGACTTTCTTTCTTTGAAGAAGATAAAGTTAGTCAATTCATTGCTTCAGTAGGAAGTTTTATAGATACCTAAAAATTCTTACATTATTATTGATATTCCTCCATTCAAATTTCTAAGTGTCAGATAATTCAAGAAAATAAATATTACAAACTTTTTCCATTTGGGGGGATTTTTTTCTGTTTTATTCTGTTACGCCATTTTATTGAGTTATGGATCAAAAAAGGATTAACCATCTTGTGAGGAAGAAACAAAATATTTTCAGAAGTTTTTCCAAGGTTGAAATAGTTATAAGAAATATTACTACTACTTATGAAGCCATGCTTACAATGGGTTATGTTCCAAATGCATTTGAACCCCTTGAATTATGGGAGTAGCTAAGCTTACAATATTAGACAACTGATTTTATAAATCTTGGAACATCTTTATTCTTCAGAAATATTGTTGCATATCACATTTTCTCTAGGTTGACAAATGCACGCATGCACATACACAACATACACACACAGACACACACACACACACACAAACTAATTTAAAAAAGGACAATGTTGGGAGCGAGTCTCTCACATTTGTTTTATTAGTTGGTTAATTAATTAATTAAAAATATTAATGACCCTATACTGCCTGCCAAATACTAACCTATAAGATACAAAGGTGAAATGCAAGCACAAAATGTCTTGACCTTCATGGAGCTGCTAAACTAGTAACAGATTAATCAGATTAATACAAAAATAAATGCAAAAGTACAATATGCTCACAAATCTTCAGATGGTCATTAAATATTATAGCCAAAATATAGACAACCAAAATGACTATTGATGGTACAATGGATGAATAAACTATAGAATAATATAAAGCAAAGAAAATTAAAAAGCTTATAGCCTCCTACAGCAACATAGATGTCTGGGAAACAAAGGAAAACATAAAAGAGTATATACTGAATGATTTCAGGTGAATAAGTATCAAAATATGCAAACTAAAATGTGCTACTAAGGGCTAAGACAATGGTCATGTTTGGAGGTTAATGACTGAGAAAGGTTCAAAGGGTTTCCAAGGTATTCTAAGTATACTAATACTTGGCCTGGGAAGTGGTAAGAATTCATTGTGCCATACATTTATCTTTTGCGCACTTTTGCAACTTCATTATACTAGAGAATTTTTTAAGATTTTATCAATTTGCCATATATTTTTACCATATATTAAGGGGTATGTCCTTGTCTAGGGAGTATGAGAACAATGTAGACTGAAGAAGTAATATTTTAACTGGGAGTTGATGAAGTTATTAATGTTAGGTGATATTTACATGAGCTGTCCCTATTATCTCACCTCCTATTACTCTCCCCTACCTGCTCTAGTGACACCTGTCCCCTTGCTGTTCTCTAATATGCCAGGCATGTTTGTGCCTCCGGGCTTGACAACGTTGGTTGTCTTCTCTGCCTGGGGTGCTCTTCACCCAGATACAGATATGAATAATTCCTTTATCATTTTAACTCTAAAATATGTTTTCTGAAGGTATAACTTGATCACCCTACTTAGATTTGTAGATTACCCACACAATCCAATCACATCTCAGTCCCGTTCCCCTACTATTTCCCCACAACAGTCACTAACATCTCCTAAAATACCATGTATTATATAATTATTTCTTACATTTATATTTAATGGCTAACCATTTAATGTCTAATATTTAACGCCTAATGTGTGCATTAGACTTGAGTCTCTATGAAAATATAATTTTTGTCTTTTTTGCTCATGAGGTGTCACACTTGGCACATACTACATAGTATATGTATATTATATGTGTGTGTATATATCTATATAAATTAATTATTTCTATGTTCTCTTTTACCTACTATATGCTTTTCATGTATTCACTCATCAAAACTTCACAAGAACCACATAAAGTAGGCAATCCTATACATTAGGAAACTGAAGCACAGTGGTTAATGAACATGTCCAATGGCATAGACCTAATAAGTGGCATAACCAGTATTGAAATGCGGTCATCTGGCTCCTGAGTGCAGGTGGCTCGGAAAAGAGGAAAAGATATACACACAAAATAAATATAGGTATATATACATATATATATATAAAATAAAGGTATATACATAAAGATATATACATATATATTACATAATACAATATAGGCCACACTTAGATGTTATGGAATGAACCAGGATAAGTTTTTGAATATGGGAGTGAAAAATAAAAAAGTCAGAGAAGACTGTATACAATAAAATATCACTTATAAAGAAAGATTCAAAAAAGGAACGCTGAACAACATTTTTTGGAGGGAAAGAAACTATTAGAATAAGTTGTAGGAATGACAGAAGAAAATTTAGTAGCCTCTCTGGAGGAAGGCATAGGGATTCATTAGGGGGAGGTTAAATAAAGAGAAAAACATATTGAAAATGTTCTATTTCCTATGTTGGATGTTGGGTTCCCAGGTGTTCATCTTATTAAAATGTTTCAATATTTCACGAACATATGTCACATAATTTTTTATTTTTCAAATATTCTGTAATAAAAAGCAAAACATCTAAAAATAAAACACATGAAAGATAAATGACAAAACAATTAAAAGAAAGTCAGAAGATATTCTTTCAGTCCATAGTTTCAAAAAATTTTACACCCATTTCTGTGAATATATGCTTGTGTGAATGATGTGTATTATAAAACACTTATGAGTGATTAGGACTAGGAAGTAGGTTTGGAGGAGCAAGAGGTGAAGAGGATTTTTACTTTTCAGTCTTGGCAATCATCTCATCCATTATCTACAATGTAGTAACATAAACCTTATTACATGTGGATTATAACCTCTCACTTTCATTCCTATATTATCTTACTGGCTTTCCAAAGTAATCAAAATAAAATTAATTTTCATATTGTTACAAATACTTAGGGAACTGTCTCTTCCCTTTTTCTTTGACTTTCTGTCTCATTCTCCTTCTAACCTACTTTGGCAAACATTTTTTTGTAAGTTCTCCACACCATAAAGGCTTTGCATTAGCAGTTTTCTCACTTAGAAAACAGTTCCCCTGAATTTCCTTTTCTCTTTTCGTTTAGAATCTTGTAACTCAGACCTGGGCATAAGTATCACTTCCAAAGGTAGTCTTTCTCCAGCACTTAATCTAAATAGCCACCTGGCTAAGTGACATCACCATATTTTTGTTCTCTGCCAGCTTTCCCAGTTTGCTATTTTTGTTGAGTTGTTTGTTATTAATAAATTTTCTGAATCCCAATACTAGAATAAATATTCCAGATCATAGGGGAAGCTATATGTCTTTTAATCATTTTATCCCCAGAGCTTAGAAGATTGCTGACATTATACAGGAGGTACTCAATATTTCTAAATAAAAGAGTATAATACATAGTGATAGTTATTTTAGAAGTTCTCCTATGTGAAAGGTGTATCCATATTCCCCAAATTTTGTCTTAATATCAGTGAATATCTTAGCATTTGCTAATGGGTGGCCATAATTAATTAGAAATATATTCATTAGTTGTACTTAGACAATATAGATTTAAGTAACTTACAACCTTATGTAGGATTGGATGGTCACAGTTAATCAGAATTAGTATTAAGTATAAGAAAAAAATGTGAATTATTTTCCAAGAGTAAAATTGCGGTATTACAAATTACAAGAGTGAGGGCAAAAATATGGCACGGCTTAAAAATATATATACTATTCTATAATAACAACAGTAATTAATAAACAGTAGCAACCACTGTATTGAGCACCCACAATTTATTCTAAGTGTTTTGTGTATATGAGTTTAATCTTCTTAGCAACTTAAGATGTCAGTATTTATTATCACCATTTTACAGACGAAAAAACTATGAGTGTCAATGAAATCAGTAACTTGTTCTGTGTCATAGCTGGTACATGGCAAAACCAGGATTCAAAACAATGTATACCCAACCACAGAGTTTATTATTATTCTATTGAGCTGCACTGCCTTAATTTATAGTTTAGAAGTATTGCTAAACATTGCACAACTCTGTTGTAATGTAGTAAACTAGATTCCCAAATATTATTTTAATATTAATGATATATGTCAATAAAATGATATATGTCAATAAAATTAAAGAATGGTGGCTGATGAGCTCAGTAATGTGAAAAGCATGCAGGAGCTAATCAGGCTGGATGATACAGAGAATCTCAGCAATATCAATTGAAAAGTTGTGGAAAAAGTTATTATAAAAAGGAAAAGAGCAAGGGATTATGAGTCTGAAAATAAAGGCATTAATTATAAAAGGGATTCATGCTATAAGCATCATCCTTGTCTGCCTCCACTTTTATGTGAGACTTCAGATCTCTGACTGGCAAATTTAATAGTCCTAAACTCAGAAATTTCCACCCATCTGAGTTGGGACAATTGTTCCTCTGATTTGCAACTTTACAACCTCAGTGTGGCATGTAAATAATACATGAAATTCAGATTACTAACAATTGTGCAATTACATTTAAGGTTCATGATTTGTGGTTGGTAAAATTATTTAAGATAGTCTGCTATTTCTGACAGTTATATGTTAATTTTTAAAATTTTAATGGGAAATATTAGATTGATGTTAAAAATATGGTTTTATTTGTAAGATAAAAACTCAATTGGTGAGGAAACTGTTTACGAAAACACGGGTCATTCATTGATTTATAACAGTGCATCAGGGGCTAGTTAGGTGTGTATGACTGTATAGTCTGACACGTGATGTGTTTGAAACAATCAGAAATATTAAATTTATAAATGATATTTAAAGAGTATAAGGAAATTAAATTTTCTAAGCATATAAATGAAATTATTTAGGGAAATTTAATCTATTAAGCTTACAAGCCAATTGAACATCCATCAAATAATAACTGAAGCAATAACTCTTATTTTGTATAAAATACCAAATTTATGAAACAATAATTAGATTTATAGGTTGAGCTAAAAGAATTAAGAAAAATTAATTCTTGATCGATAACTTTAATTATCAATTCAAACTTGAGTTTCCTCAGAAAAACTTAATTGGCTTTTTATTCTACTGAATCACGCAATCTTAAAAGTACTAGTCTGCATGACTCACACCTATAATCCCAGCACTTTGGGAGGCCAAGGCAGGTGGGTCACTTGAGGCCAGGAGTTTGAGACCAGTATGGCCAACATGATGAAACCTTATCTCTACAAAACAAACACAAAAATTATTGGGGTGTGGTGACATATGCCTGTGGTCTCAGCTACTAGGGAGGCTGGAGGCTGAGGTAGGAGGATTGCTTGAACCCAGGAGGCAGAGGTTTCAGTAATCTGAGATTGCACCACTGCACTGCAGATTGGACAACAGAGTGAGACTCTATCTTAAAAAACAAACAAACAAAGAATACTTGTTTGCTAGATTGAAATCAAACTCACTCATCACCTACACAATAATATGACTGGCTCATTTTAAAATCCAGGAGTTGCTAAGATTTCTGTGTAATAACCTTTGAGCTGAAACTGTGCCCTGGGAAAAATGGCACACAGTATACCTAAAAGCTTAAAACTTTTTGGGTAAGGTACTATGCTGCTATGGGTAGTGCTGGACGAATGGGAGTGGAGCTTAGACCAGCTATGGCAATAATACTGTTGTAGTATTCTTCACTGCTCTGACTTTTCTTCAACTTATTAGCATGAAATAAGGTTGAGTCATAGTTATTTTTACTAAACACACCAAATCATATGTAAATTGTCTCAGTTTGTGACAGAGAATTATTATACTAGTTTGAAGAATTATAAGAATTAAAACCATGTCAAGTATCACATTTCCATATATATGAAATATTACTTTCTTTGAATTTCAGGTGAAACGGCAAATTTCTTTCTTTACCTGCTGCATTTATTGAACTTAAAACAATCTGAAGTCATTAGTTATTATGCAAACTTAGACCCTAAATTTCATTATGTTATTACAGTTTTGGTTTCTTCTCTGTCAGAATCATTCCCATGTGGGACACAGTGAAACAACAAAAACAAATGATGTGTGAAACATGGGATAGAAATTAGCACCAATCATAAGGGACAGTAACTGGTAACAGAAATATAGTTAAGAATTACTTCATTTCAGTGAACAACTATTGTTTACCTGTGAGCCTGTGGAGTAGCGTCCAGGAGTTCGAGAACCAGATGTTTTCCCTGAACCAATGGAACTCTCTGTACTTTTGCCACTACAGCAATGTGTTCGCAGGCATTTCCCATACTCTTTTCGTACCTAGCCAATTAAATATCAACTTCTGTTAGCAAGTAATTCATTGCAGGTAGGAACAAAAGTAGAAAATGTATGTGACTTTTATTTTTAGATAATATAATTACTTCCTTGCTCTACAGATATAAGAAAGTCTGTCCAACATATATTTTACAGTAAAAAAAAATTGCATTCATACTGTCAAGCTTGAAATTTTGCCCAACTGGAGCCTTTTAACACACACACACACACACACACACACACACACTTTCATCACATCATAGTGGTACTTTCTCTTAGTTCAAAGAACATATACTTAAGCCCATTCAAGATAATATTTTTAGCTTCATAAATTTGATATAAAGTAGCCTATTGGTGTAAGGGCATTGTAGCTGTTGTTCTTTAGGTAGAATCCTAGTGAGGAACTTAGAGTGGGATGGAGGAAATAGGGTAAGAAGTGGGGGAGGGAGACAGAGAGAGAGAGAGAGAGAGAGAGATCAGAGAGAGTGAGAAAGCAGAGAGAGGATAAAGACAGAAAATATGAATATGCTGGGTGAATCACTTCTTTTAAATCTCTATTTCTCTGAAGTTTATTTCTTTTAAAAGAGATCAAATTTTCAACTTGAGAAAAAAAATTCAAAAGATTTTAAATTTAGTCCTTCAAAGTAGTTCTACTCAATAATCACAGAGAAATATAATTACTTTTCTTTATAGCATTCTTGATTAAATACTTAATCCTGGTTGTAATATAAAATTACAGAGAAAAAGAAGACTTTTAGGTGATGTTTTTAAGCAGAGAACTATATCAACTTTTGGCAAAATTTTTATCATGTTTAAAATTTTTATTACTGCCTCTTTAATTGAACAAGGCATATAAAAATAAACAGTAACTGCCTTAAATCACATCTCTACTATCAGTAACAACAAAGGGACACTTTATTATATTGATTATATGTTCACAAATTTATATTATGAAACAGTATCATATATAAATTATTCTTAGGCCTTTACATATTTGATTTCACATTAGTTCATTATTTCCACAACTTATGATAATATAATATTCCAATAAGATTTTATTTAAATCAAAGTTATGAAGAGGTGCTTTAAAAAATAACGTTATTTAGAATCAAAAGCAAGAAAGGTACGTAAATTATACGTTAAATTTAGTACTCAAAATGGGAACATTTCATCTTATGGTAAAATTCATCCTGTCAAAGACACAGCAGAATCAAAGACAGAACAAAAGCAGATTTGCTCAAGGAACTCACATTTATTGAGTGCTTGTTATGTGATAAGAACAATGATGGAGATGGAGTCAAGTGACTCAAGTATAGAAGAGGAGGTAGGTGTGGGGGCCAAGGAAGGCTTCTTGGGGAAGAAGTCTTCCCAGATAGTCTTGAAAAGAGCCACCGGAATTAATCTACAGAGTGAAGTTGAAATAAAGGATAGGGGAGAAGAGGAGAAAAAGGCATTCTTGCCACAGAGAATAGAATGAACAAAACAGGGTTATGATGTGCTGGCTTTTAAGGCCTTTTTCTGCTCAGACATGGCAAAATTACTTATTTTTAATGTATTTAAAGTGCTATTGATTTGTTTTGCAACCAGTCTTTTCTGTGCTACATTTATCAATAATTAGAAATAGAGATAATTATTTTTGTTCAGTGTTTACAAGTCAGTCCATATTTTGTTTATCTTAAAAAGAGAAATCAGTCTGTACCCAGTTATGTGGGTTTCTAAGATACATCTGTTGGGAGGGTGGAAAGAAGAACTTCTACTTTTTAACCATTATGTGTCAGTAATTGTGCTAGGTGCCTCCCTCAAAATAACTCTGAAAAATAATTATTACCTTCATTTTATAGATAAGGACATTGAAATGGGTTAAGCAATAAGAGTAAACTGTAAGACTAAAAAGGTTAAGCAATGTGCTTTAGGAGAAAAATCTAAATTTCACGGTTGCTCTATGATCAAAAAACTCTAAGATGCCACATTTGGAACATGGATCTTTGACCAGCACAGACACTGTATATTACTAATATTATTATTAAAGTAATCTATTAATTATCTCCTTCTTTGTATCTGGAAAGAATCTGGAGAAATGCTTTAATTATAACTTGAGAAGGCTTAAAATAATCTCTAACCAAAAATAAGCAGTATCAATGATAGTTTAGTAATTTCTACTGATTTATGAAGCATCTCTAAGAACCTAAAATTTAATCATAACTCCCCTGTCTGCGATATCCCATTTTGTTTTTCCTAAGGTACTCAGCAAAAGACATGTTTCTTTCTAGATGAGAAAGTGTATTTGAATGAAATGATGTAAATCTAAAGAAATATTTCAGTACAAAGAGAAATAAAGGCAAAGAAAAGAGAAAGAGAGCCACTCTCCCTCCTGTTACAAAAGCAGCAATATTGTAAAAGCCACAGTAATTCATCATGGAGTATTTGAATTTTCCAACAAAGATTAAATGTTCTGAACTGATTATATAAACAACCAGAAAATCAAGATATTTGGTGATGCCAAGACTTGCATTAGCTACATTACTTACTGAATCATTATACTGACTTTATTTTGCTGTGATTTGATTTGAAATGTTAAGCATATGTCTTAAGAAGAAGAAGAAAAAATAACATGGACCATGTCCAGGAAACATTTTTTAGATTACAATAAAACAGTTATTTGATTTTTCAATCATTTGCATATTCAAATCTACTATTTCACATGATACTTCAACTTAGTTATCCAACTCAGATGATATCCTAGTTTGGTGTCATGCTGTTCTAAAATATAGAAGACAGCAAAGAGAATATACCTTACCAATGGAACATTTCTTCTACACTCTCATATCAGTAATAAGATGATCATGGAAACTCCAAGAGTATATCAAATATTTGAGTGTATGACAAAAGCGAAAGTAACTACTTTAATGTAACCAGTGGAAATACTGTTTATACAATCCACACTCAGAAAATGACTGATGACTGAAAAATTTTGATTTTTATGAGTAAGATGAATCAATTAACAAATGATTCAATAAGATAAAACTTTCAAATATGAAATATTTCATATTTCTCTAATCAACATATATAAACAACTATACCAGCGATGTCATATTAGTGAAATTTAATCAGATGGCTTAAAAGAAAAGAAAACCTCCCAACCATTTCTTCAATGTCAAAGACAAGTACATTACATTATTTTATATAAAATAAAAATGAAAAATAATTATATATTTTCTGATGTTAGGCCACATTCTTGACACCGAATACAAATGCGACCAAAGTTTTAAAATCAAAACATGGAATAGATGAAGGAGCAATATGCATATTGTTACTGTAAATCATGAAAGTAAGCTTCCAAAATCAGGGCCTGGGAAATTTTTCTCTAACGTCCAGATAGTCAACATTTTAGTTTTTTTGAGTCAGGAGTCAAAACCAAGGATGTGGTGTATATACTTATTTTAAACTTTAAGTATTTGAAAATGTAGTAACCATTCCTGGTTTCCTGGCTGTAAAAATAAAAGGCAGCTGGGTGAATTTGGCTCACAAGCCAGTTTCCGGAACTCTGTTTTAATGAATCATGAAACTGAACTTGATGACATATACATTTCAAAATTTAACTTACGTTAAATATACTAAAAAATCTAAAGTTGTTTTGGGGTCTTGAGATGTAAAATCTCAACCTGGATATCAATGCAATTCTTACTTATTCCAGTGATATGTTTATGTTAAGACAAGAAAAATCAAGATAATATTTTAATTAACATTGGGAAAACTGAAAGAGGTGTTGGCTAATAAAATACTCAAAACCAAAATGATTTGTGTGTAAAGTACAAAAGTTTCTTTTCTGCTTTGTAGAAAATTTCCAAATTCACTTTAAAATTTAAAAATTAGTTCTTAAGGAGTTACTAAACAAATTAAAATAAAATTTAAAAACCATGTTGGTCCAAATTTCAAACTAATGTACGGAATACAGATGACAGGTAAATAAATCTGTTATACTTCAATACGATATGCCTGATTATAATAACCTAATATATTCCTTTTTTTATGAGCAAATTCTACTTTTTCCCTTAATCTCCTGATTTTGCTCACATTTTTTTTGTATATATTTCGACTGAGCATCAGTTATAGCTTTCTTCTATCCAAATCTAGACATTTTTCCAAGTTTTAATCTCTCTCACTTCTCTGAAGTCTTTTAGAATACCAACCACTGTCTTCTTGACATTTTCTCCTATCTTTAATTCAGTGTATCATCTTGATTCTCATTCTTCCTTCCAACTCTATTCTCACTTACCATTTACATGTCTACTATTCTTTAAATACATTATGTGTGGCAGTCTGCAAATGTAAACATTTGCAAAAATAGATAAGTGTAAAAAACTGCATTCTAATCATTCAACTCATATTTCATAATAAATGCTCTTAAAAGAATGAAATATAGAGACCACTATTAAATATTCTATTATTCATTCAAAAAAATAAATGTATATTATTTTACCATGTGTGGCAGTGTGCCACACATAATGTATTTAAAGAATAGTAGACATGTAAATGGTAAGTTTACCATATCTATTCACCATATCCAATGTCTTCTCTTTCTGAGTATAAAGCTATACGATATTTTTCTCTCTCCCTTGCAGTTTAGGTGATACCAACGATAGAGTCCTATCTGATTTAAAAAAATGAGTAGATGCCGTATGAGCCACTTTCAAATCTTCAACACAAAATCCTCTTTCTCTTTCCCAGACTTCCTGTTGGATGTCAAAACCCAAGAGGACTATAAAATCATAGACTGAGGTTATTTGAATCTTCATTAACCTGTGACCTTTCATGGGGCAACCCCGTTCATTGGGCAATGAGTAAAACGTAAACATATGTTGAGTTAGGCTTCTGTAGTTTGGGGGTTGTACACATTAATTATTTGCGAGGGTTCATCTATTTTAAAATAACCTATTTTTAAGGGGAATTCTAATCAATTAGATTAGAATCCATCCATTCTAATGTAACCTCTTTTCTTTTCTGTAACCTACATTTAGAAACCTGACTCATCATTACTACTCTATTCTGTATTTGTGATCATGTCAACACATTTTAGGTATCTATCACCACCTAAAATTGAAACAGAGTAGTGTTTTGTTTTATGTTTGTCCATCTTGACAAGTGGACACTCTTTTCAACTTCTTATTTTGGTCCCACCAGTCTCTAAAACTAAAAATCCTAGAAAGAGACGTCTTTACTTTCTATTTCCTTTGTTTTCCAAAGAAAAATTATAAATCTTACTGTTTCTTTCTCATAAATTTTAAAAATAATTTTCCACCTCACTTTCAGAGTCATCTCTTCGAATAGTTTATAATTATTTTTAACCCCTCCATGTCACACATGAGTAAACTCAGACATGGGGAGGTTAATTAACTTGCCAAAAAGTCACATAAATTTTTAAATGGAAGAACAGAGAGATTCAAACTTAGGCAATCTGCTTAGAGGGTTTTTGTGACTGGACCAATCAAGACCATATTTAAATAAAGTTAAAGTGCCTAAGACTGGGAAACGAATCTTGGGATTTTAAAAAATGTAATAAAAATATTTAGTATTTAAAATTAACTTTGAAAATGTATATATTTTATGTCCTTACAAATGTAAACATTTGAAAAAATAAGTGTAAAAAACTGCATTCTAATCATTCAACTCTTACATTTCATAATAATGCTCTTAAAAGAATGAAATATAGAGACCATTATTAAATATTCCATTATTCATTCAAAAAATATAAATGTATATTATTTTACCATAAGTTGTGTATTTATATTTTCAAATGTAAACTAGTGTTTGAAGAAACAAATATATACACATATACACATATCTATTTCCCATACCATGATATATATCCATGATACATATGTGTGTGTGTGTGTGTGTGTGTGTATGTGTATGTGTATCTCATGGCTCCACAATATTTTTAGAAAATAATTACTTCCTAAAACACAAATCCCATTTGTCTACCAATGGGAATATTAAAGACTATAAAGTCAAATATACAAGAAGATAATTTTTGTTCGTTGTTCAAATCAGAAAATGTTTTTACTGTTGGACACTCTCAGCAACTATTATGCTTGTATTTTGTGCTTGTTTTGCTTTACTCTTATAAAAGATGAGTATCTTCATTTCTTGTAGACAAACATAGCAAGAATAATATATTAGAATATGTTATGAATACTTTGCTATCATGAGATGTATGCCATTTATATTAAAAAAATATTCTAGCTTACCTTCTTTTGTAGGACACAATGGAAAATAAATATAAACATTCCCTGTAGAGAATTGAAAATGGTGAAGAGATACGCCATGATGACTGTGCTTTCATTAATATACATGAGTCCAAAGGCCCAGGTCAATCCTAATAGGCAGAGAAGAGCTATTGCACCTATAACCCATGACCTGTAGAGAGAAGAAAAAAATTAATGGTTATCAAATAATTAGTCTTTAATTAACAACCATATCAAATCAACAATACAACACTGAAATAAATGTTACAGTAACTTTTATTGACAGAAAATGTAAGACAGGTGGTGTAAGTACTTTAAGATTTTAATGAGACTACAAGTTTTCAAGCTTGAGGAGGTATACATGAATGAAAATGTTATGAACACAGAAATTCATTTAAGCAAAAGCAGATTTATACCATAAATTATTAATGTATTTGCAATGCATATGCAAATGGCATGAGGTGTAATTATGGTGAATGGCAAGAGGAAAGCAGACTATAAAGCTACGTTAGTCTTCACTGGTCTCACAGTGGCAACATTGGTTTGATTTCCCTCTATTAGTGCTTCTTCTGATACACTTTTACCTCATTTTTAGAAATTTCCTTTTTTTCCACAAAAATTTTAGTGTTTATTGACAAAAATATTACTCATATTAGGAGGAAATACATGCATTTGAAGTACATGTATGAATTTAATCAGCCCTATTGTCGAATTCTATAGTTATAGAGAGTAAGCGTCAGGGATAGTAGACGGGAAAACGTAGCTCCACTCTAGTGGAAGCACTGTTTTTATTCTCCTTCAGTTTTTGGATCACTCTCTTCTATGCTATGTTGCAGTAGATTTTAGAAATCAGTCATATGGAAGCTTTGTTGAAAAAAATTTTTGAAGGCTAAGGGAAACTTCACTTCTTTGAAGTATCTGGAAACTCAAGGGAGAAGATGAAGCTGAGAATGAAGATGGAGTGGTATGAACGGAGTAGCATAGAATGAAAGACAAGTTCGCACTCCCACTCCATTCTCTTAGTTTCCTCCAAGCTGTCATTTGCAAGAGTATAAGCAGGTATCAAAATTCATGTATTTGTGGTTAAGTTATGTATTGAATAACAAGAGAAAATGAATTCTTGCAACCACTGGGACTCATAATTGAAATGAAATCCTTCTCAGCTCCTAAGTATATGGGAGAACAGGACCAAATCAGTAGAGATCTCTATACACTAATAAGCCTAACCTCTTTATTCCCAGCACATCTTCCTTGAATAGAGTATATTCATATTTCTTTTCAGCAGATTATTATTTTACACTTATACTGTCTCAGGAAGATATATTTACAGAGATTGAAACTTTGTAAAATGAAGGGGAAAACCATGTATGTTTATCATAATCTGAAGCTGAGTTCAATTTGTTATTTAGAGAGAATTGCAGCTTAAGAAAGATATGGTCCCAAAGTAGTTAATTATTAAAGTCTTACTAAAATTAATTATATTTACTATTTTTCTCCCATAACAATCAGCCACTATATTTCATGTTTAAATGCCCACTAAATTTAACATGTTTAATTGAAATCATCAACTTTCTTGAATAAAGAATCTCTAAAGAAGTTCTGCTATGACATGTTACACATTTGCTTATATGAATTAAAAAACATTTTAGGTGTTAACATTTTATTCTACAACTGGATTCAGAAGTCCACTAACTTTTAAGGAAAAGCTCTCAGCTTCTTACAGACCAAGTTGGAAAAAGAAAAATTAAGAATTGCCGTTAAATCAAGGCAATATTGCTATTTAGATTTAGAAACAAAATAATAGGATCAAATACTGAAGTCAGGTATTATCCACTGGAAAACACATGATGGGCCCAAGGGTTGAATGGTAGAAAACTGCAATGAGCCCCGATTTCTTAAAAATAAAAAAATTTTAAAAATTGAAAAGCAAAAGCATGAAGAAGTGAAACGGCACTGGAGAAAAATGAAAACAAAGGACTCTTCACCAGAAGAACAAACTGAAAGTCTCAGCAAGGTTGCCCATCGGTTGCCAATCTTAGTTTATTCTTGCAGGACTTGTAATTTTAAAATATGCATGGGGAAAATGTCCAAATGTTAACATTTATGTTTATATTTATTAGATTAGTACAGACTTGTAGCTTTATTTCAGAAACTGAAATATATTCATACAGATTAGATCATTAATCAAGTAACAGGTGTCAAATTTGAAATTTTGCATATGTAAAAAATAATTTTGAAGAAGGCATTTTTTTTCTATTTTTATATTTAGTATAGCAATTCATTAATATCAATTGCAATTGGGTAGTTTTATACCCATAAGATCATTTTGAAGATATACTGGTAAATGAGAAAATAATTTTAGATGAATGATGCCCAAACAAACAACAGAAAAGCGGACATATGTGGCACAGAGGAACACATCACAATGAAAGAGGGAAGCTATTAAAAGCGAAACAAGTCTGTACCACAGAAAATTGCTATTGCTGTGGCACTGAATTCAGGTGATATCCAATTAACAGAGGTGAAGCAGAAATTTTTTTTGGCAGTACGCCTGCAGCATATTTATTCTGCATGTAAGTTATAGGCCAGATTATTTTCCTGCACAGTTTGCTCTTCTGCCTCAATGTGAATGACAGAAGCTCTAATGATTTTTCAGTACTGATCTGACAGCTGGTTCATGGGACCACACTGATAAATGGAATTTATCAGCCATTCAGGTCATTCTTACTTGATGAAGGGTCTGTTATCCTCATAGCTAAAGAATGCATAGACATAAAGACAAGAACACCAACATTAGCATTTTATGACAAAGAATTTCATATGAAAAATATTATCCTGGTCCCCAAAGGCCTCTGTCCCCCATCTCCCTGAAAGAAATCATAATCCTTTGTATCCAGAAGGTAAATCCTAAAATGACCATGAGAACTTAAATAACAAGAAATAAAAGCAATTTTGTAACACTGCAATATCCCTTATAAGACTCAAAATTCCATTTTTTTTTATCATGTGCTCATATTACTTGTGACTTGACAGAGACATTTATTTCTTAGAGATCACATTTCTCTAGAGAATGAGAAATTTTATGAGCAATCTTGAAAAGGTTTGGGGGTATGCTTAAAATGACAGATTTCATGTCACCGAAAGGTATTCTTATTCTGTAATATTAGTAGGCAAGATTACTTAATTATGGACAGTATGCTTCTAAGTAATTTTAACTTGGAGATGATTGACCTGAGTTAAATCTTAACATTATAACCCTTTGAAAATAATCTGTCTTGAGTACTTTAAAACTCTTTCTGTTTGTGTTCTGAGATAGAAAAACCTCAATAATCTTTGTAGTCATGGGAACAAACATACAGCGCCAGCTTATTGTCACTTATGTTTACTAATTTATTTAATATCATTTGGATAAAATGAGGTCCTAATACTCAATTAGTGAAGATAAGGAATGTTTAGGATCAATTTTTAAAAACATAGTTTATGCTTAGACAATTGTGATAAGAAAAAGAAAGAAGAGAAACTCTTCCTTTCTCTTCTCTCTTGCCAGAAGCAAGATAGTTTCCTATATTATGTATACACAAATAAAGCTCCTAGAAAGGCCCAGCTGTGATGTATTTTGAATAAAAGAGAACCACTGATGAAAATTCACTCTCCAGAATGATAAAATAATAAAGAATGGTATTTGAAGCCAGTTTGCCTGAGGTTTACATCCTAGCTCAGCCAGTTACTAGCTACCTATTTGATCTTAGGCAAAAATTAATTAACCTATGGTGTGTCCATTTATACATATATAAGATGGTGATAATTATAATACAAGTTTCTTGTGATGATGAAACAATTTATTATGAATAAAATGCTCAGAAACGTGTCTAACGCAAAATGTCTTCAATAAATATTATATATGGTTATTATTATTAGACTATTTAAAGCTAGGGTAAAGTCACACGGAAAATACAAAATTTCTCACTCAGAGAATAATACCCCAAATACATAAATGTTGAGCAAGTAAATATTTAAGGATATTTCAGGAGCAACATGATGCAGTAAAATAGATGTGGCTGAAATAAGTTGGTAAACAAAACAGAGAGTGACTAGAACTATACGTTCAATGGGGAGATTACTAGTTATGTGTGTCTATTTACATTTAACTTCATTAAATAAAATTAAGTTTAGAATTCAGTTCCTCAGTTACACCAGTGGCATTACAAGTACTCAAAAGTTTCATATAGTTAGTAGCTACCATAATGGACATGTCCATCACCGCAGAAAGTTCTATTGGACAGTATTGGACTTAATTATGGACATTCAAAGAGAGTTTTAAGGCAAGAAGCAGAAATCCAAGAGATAGTTAAATAATTCCATGGATGTGTGAAAGATATAGAGAGAAGAATTTCTAAGAATTGATGGTATTTATCACTTATAAAACAGGCCTAGAAAGAAAAATCCTGTACTTACATTACTATCAAAAAGTTATAAAACATAATAATGTGATATTTATTAAATTATATGCATTCCCATTGCATCAGTATACTCCATCTGTGATGTCTACTTCATGATTTGAATAATTCTACCTTAATTTGTAGAGTACAATGTCAAGCAAAGAAAGTTATAGAGGTTGACACATAGGCATACATGCAAAAATGCTCTACAAAATGGATTAAGCTTTGTATATATTTTAAATAAATTTCATGGTGTATATTTTGGGTATACAACATGATGCTGTGGGATACACATAGATAGTAAAACGGCTACTATATTGAAGCAAATAAACATATCCATCATCTGACATAGTTACCAGTTTTTATTTTTGTAGCAGAGCAGCTAAAATCTACTCATTTAGCATGAATCCCATACACAATACAATTTTATTGCCTATAGTACTCATACACATTATGTCTCTAGACTTGTTCAGCCTACATATCTGCTCCATTGTATCCTCTGACATACATTTCCCCATTTTTTCCCTCTGCCCCTTTGTTTTGTTCTCTATCTCTGTACTGTACAAATGTTTTTAAAAATTAAAATACAAAGTTTGCAATATAACTGGTGAGGTGACATATGTTTTACTTTTAATAAGAAATATCAAAAAATAGATATTAGGTTGTAATTCAGCAGTTTTTATCAACTGGTGGGGACCAGTCAGTTGTTCCATCCAATAACACAGACAACAGCAACTCCAGCTTCACTTATAGTTTACCATAGTTACATTTGGAAGTCATGTCCACTGGGATGGGGCCAGAAGTGAACTGTGACATTTCTGGGTCTTGCCAATTAAAGGATTGGAATTGGTCTCCTCTTTACCATTTGCTGCTGTCCTTTGTTGAGAAGAAAGTGATTCAGAGCCAGCACCAAAATGGAAACTGCTATTTATGTGAAGCTGAAATATTAGATTTAGACTACCTACTTCTAGACTCTCATAGAGTTTAAGGCACAATGTTTTAGAATTTTTTTCAAAGTGGCTTGATTTGTGCAATAATTAACCAAGTATTTATTTTATCTCAAGAATGAGATAAGTAATATACAATGATTGAAAATCTAAAGATCACTGAAGATTACCTACAATATCTGAGTACCTTCCATCATTTTTTGTCAAATATTCTACTGGCCTAGATTACCTAGTTTTACAGTTTCTCTCTACCAAATCCAAATTAAATTGGTGGTAATGTTGCCAGGCCGTTGATTCTTTTTTTTTTTTTTTTTTAATTCGAAATGCAGACCCACAGAACTAGTTTCTATAGCTGAATAGTTTTTATTCTGATTTGTCAATGATAGTCCATTCAAATAAAATACGATTACACGTTGAATGACTAAAACAATTTTACTGGAGTATATTTAAGAAGTTGATAAAAATGTGAATGCAAAGACCTAATATGCTCTTTACAAATGTTAAGAGGAACTTAATAGGTTACCTTATCATTTATAAGTGGTGACTTACGGATTTCTCAAGATATAACTATTCCTCATAGAAGAAAAAACAGGTAATAAATACTAAGGCAGCTGTATGTTGGATGGGCTTTTCCTCAATCAACAACGACGCTTCCAAATTGAGGACGAAGAAGATTCAGTTACCCTTATTCTAAAGGAGCCAGCAGTAAACTGAGATAAAGGACTTTAACAAGCTTTACTTAGAAGTGATCTAAGAGACACTGCTTTGCCCTACTACCAGCCCACTTGTTCCAAGTCCTTAAAAATTCAAAGGTGAAATCAAGGCCATTTTAGGATTGCAGTATTCACAGAATATATTAAACAGTAGAAAGAAGACACAATTTTTCTTATACTAATCCCCTAGCCACAAATCTTAGCAGGTAGTGGAGGAATTATGTTTTACATGGGATATGTTATTAAAGTTTTAAGTTGGTCAGACGTATATTGCATGAATAGACTGGCAACATTACAATATATACCTAGGATCACAGTGAGTGATCTGCTACCTAGTGGTTCAAGGATATTTAAGATAGCATAGCTAGATTAGTGATCAGAAAAAAAGTCTAAATATTTCATCTTTTATCCTATTGCATTAAAAAGGCTCAATCGAATGGTTATACTTATGACAGAAATATTGATAGCTTAATATTTGTTCCAAATGCACCTTATGTTGTTGATGGGACTATACCATCCTGAAATTACATTATTATATTTGTTCTTTCTTCTCCATTATAGGAAGATTAAAAGGAAAAAGAATTTCCATTTTTTTTTTGAGACGGAGTCTTGCACTGTCACCTGGGCTAAAGTGCAATGGTGCCATCTCGGGTCACTACAATCTCTGTTCCCTAGGTTCACATGATTCTCCTGCCTCAACATTCCAAGTAGCTGGGATTACAGGTGCACACCACCACACCCAGCTTTTTGTATTTTTCGTAGAGACAGGGTTACACTATGTTGGCCAGAATGGTCTCAAACTCCTGACCTCGTGACCTGCCTACCTTGGTATCCCAAAATGCTGGGATTACAGGCATGAGCCACTGAACCTGGCCTGGTATTTAAAATTCAATTCAGTAGTTCTGAGTAAAATATAAACAATTTTTACTCTATGGTCATATAATAAATCAATAAGGATTAAACATACTAAAAATTCTTTAAAAAACATGAAACATAATATACATATAAAATTATAAACAACAGAGAACATCATTATATTTGAACTATGAATTTTATTGCTATTTAAATATTACTACCAAAAGCTATATTCCTATGTTTTGTTCATAGGAAATGTATTAAAGGAGAATGAAATGAACCAAATAAATAAAATGGTTTAGAATACATCACAAACATTTTAGAATGTGTCATAAACATTTTATTCCTATTACTCAATAATCCCATAACAATACTGCAAATGTGAAAGCAAGACAGCAATATTAAATTTTAAATAATAGATTTTGTGCTGCTTATGAATAAGATAAATTTGAAATTAGGAAAAGCTGAGTATAATAAATTAAGTTCAATAAATATCAAATCAATGACAGACAAAATTTTACTTTCTCTAAAATTCAATGTTATATAGATTATGCTTCCTCTACAACTCAATGTTATGTGATTTTTTAACTCAATATATTATTATCAAAGAATTAATTTACATGTGAGAGAAGTTAAGGGTATCAATAAGGAGAATGAATAATGAAGTATTAAATTGTACTCTATTCATACAATTACATACTTACTACAATTTAGTATCCCTCTCTATCAGATTTACAAAAACTAATTAGTAGGTTGCATACAAATAAGATACAGGCATACCTCAGAGATACTGCAGGCTCAGTTCCAGACCATCACAATAAAGTGAGTCACAAATTTTGGGGTTGTCCAGTGCATATAAAAGTTATGTTTACATTATATTATAGTCAATTAAGCATGCAATAGAGTAAAACACTGTACATACCTTAATTTAAAAATACTTTATTGTTAAAAAAATGTTACCAATCATCTGAGGCTTCAGCAAGTTCTAATATTTTTACTGACTGAGAGTCTTGGCTGGATGTTAAAAGCTGCTGACTGATCAGGGTGATGAGTTGCTAAGGGTTAGGGGAGCTATGGAAATTTCTTAAAATAAGATCACGGTGAAGTTTGCCACATTGATTGACTCTTCCTTTCATGAAATATTTCTCTGTAGTATGTCATGCTGTATGATGGCATTTTACTCACAGTGGAACTTCTTTCAAAACTGTAGTCAATCCTCTCAAACCTTGTTGCTGCTTTAGCAACTAAATATGTAATATTCTAAATCAGTTGTCATTTCAACAATGTTCACAGCCTCCTTACCAGGAGTAGATACTATCTCAAGAAACCACTTTCTTTGCTGAAGCATAAGAAGTAACTCTTCACATGTTCAAATTTGATGATGAAATTGCAGAAATTTAGTGACATTTTCTGGATCCACTTCAAATTCTACTTATCTTGCTATTTCTACCACATCTGCAGTTATTTCCTCCTCTGAAGTCTTGAACTCCTCATTCATCCATAAGTGTTGGACTTAAATTCTTCCAAAATCCTATTAATGTAAACATTTTGCCTCCTCCCATGAATCACAAATGTTCTTAACGGCATCTACAATAGTTAATACTTTCCAGAAGGTTTTCAATTTAGTTTGTCTAGATCCATCAAAGGAATCACTATGGCAACTCTAGCTTTAAACAATTTATTTCTTAAGTAGAAAGACTTTAAAGTAGAAATTACACATTGATCCATGGGCTGCAAAATGGATGTTGTGTTAGCAGGTATAAAAACATTAATCTCTTTGTATATATCTATCAGAGTTCTTGGGTGACAAGGTGCCTTGTCAGGGAGCAGTAATATTTTGAAAGGAATTTTTTTTCCTTTTTTTCTGAGCAGTAGGTCTCAACAGTGGACTTAAAGTGTTCATGAACCATGTGTAAACAGGTCTGCTGTCATCCAGGCTTTGTTGTTCCATTTATAGAACACAGATAGAGTATATTTAACATAATTCTAAAAATTTTCAGAATGATAAGCACTGGCTTCAACTTACATTCAACAGCTGCATTAGCTCCTAACAAGAGAGTCAATCTATTATTTGAAGATTGGAAGCCCCGAAGCCAGATAATGACCTCTTCACTCCAGCTAATAAAATTCCAGATGGCATCTTCTTCCAATAGAAGGCTGTTTTATCTACATGGAAAGTCTGTTGTTTAGTGTAGCCACTTTCATCAATGATGTTAGCTATATCTTCTGGATAATTTGCTGCAGCTTCTAAATCAGCACTTGCCACTTCACCTTGCACTTCCATGTTATGGAGATGGCTTCTTTCCTTATATCTCATGAACCAACCTCTGCCAGCTTCAAACAAACTTTTCTTCTACAGCTTTCTCACCTCTCTCAGCCTTCATAGAACTGAAGAGAGTTAGGGCCTTGCTCTGGATTAGGCTTTGACTTTAGAGATCGTTGACACTGGTTTGATCTTCTAACAAGATCACTAAAACTTTCTCTATATCAGTAATAAGACTGTTATGCTTTCTTATCATTTATGTGTTCACTGGATGAGCACTTTTAATTTCCTTCAAGAACCTTCCCTTGCATTCACAACTTGGCTAACTCTCTGAGGATTAGCTTTCAGCCTATCTCAGCTTTCAACAGGGTTTCCTCCCTAATCTTAATGGTTCCTAGCTTTTGATTTAAAGTGAGAGACACTTCCTTTCACTTGAACACTTATAAGCCATTGTAGGGTTATTAATTAGTCTAATTTCAGTATTGTTGTGTCTCAGGGACTAGGGGAACCGAAGGAGAGGGAGAGGGAGAGGGAGAGAGACAGAAGAACGGCTAGTCGGTGGAACAGTCAGAACACACACATTTATTGACTAAGTTTGCGGACTTATATGGATGTGGTTCATGGTGCCCTAAAATAATTAAAATAGTAAGATCAAAGATCAGTAATCACAGATTACCCTAATAGATATAACAATAATGAAAAAGTTTGACATATTGTGAGAATTACCAAAATGTCACATAGATACATGAAGTAAGCACATGCTGTTGGGAAAATGGCACTGACAGACTTGCTTGAGACAGAGTTGCTACAAATTTACCATTTGTAAAAAATGCAATATCTGGGAAGTATTAATACAATAAAGAGAAGCACAATAAAATGAGGTATGCCTGTATGCAATATTTGAGTCTTATGTTTGAATAAGATAATAATATTACTCCATTATTATGTATCAACATTAATGTATAAAAGGCTTTATGACAGTGCTAAAAACACAGACTTGCAAACCAGTCTGTCTGAATTTGACTGACTGTTGAGTATTTTAATAACTCTGCAATGCTGTGCAAATTGCACCTTATAGCCCATTTCTGTGAAATGGGGATACACACTGAATACATACATATTTCTGTGAAATGGGAATATATACATCTTCATGGGACCATTGTGTGTGTCAAGTAAAAGGTCTTGGTCCTTTTATTTTCTACAAAAAACTATGCAAATATACAAAATTTTAATGTGCAAAAGTACTATATAAATATTTGCTATTATAACTGCTATTGTATATTGACCTTCTGATCTCAAAAAACGGTTGTAGGAAAAAATACATACACTTTATATTAGGTTTTTTTTTAAAGTATTTTGGAAATTATATATTAAGTTGAAATACAAAGAAGAAGGAGTCACTGCCTCTTTCTGAGTTGATCTTTAATACATACATTTAAAGGGAATCAGTTTATATAAAGCAGTGTTTTCTTTTAGATTATTAGTTTAAGTTCAGTAAATGCTATGACTTTTCATATTCTGAATTGAAATGGAAGTATTTCCAAAATTTCTAATGAACATTGAAAGAAATAACCAAAGTTATTTGGTTTACCTGAGAAATCTAAGTTTGATTCATGAATATATTATATCCTTAGTGTTGAAAAGTCCACTGTATAACTGCAATGTTCTGCTAGGTGTAATCATTTGACTATAAAGAATAAAAAACATACATCACATGTAAAATGTTCCTGAAGAGTCAATTAGAGATGTAAGTTCTAGAAATGGATTCCTTAATTTTTTTTCTTATGACTTTTCAAAACTTTGAAAATTGAATATGACAAATGAAATAAATGAGAAGATACCTGTATATGCACATTTATATTTATTTCCAGCAGTTTTTATTTTATAATCAATGAGAACTTACATTAGCCAGTAACACTTCAAGATCCATAAAATATTTTTAGCAAGTGGACATATTTACTTACTGATATTTATGATTAAAATTTACAATGTTTCCTGGTTCACTTTTGGAGGTCCAGTGTTTTCTACACTTGCATTAAGCCCGAGAATTATTGAATTCCTTAGAACCTGTAACTGTGGGGCTGATAAAATATGGTCTTTGGAATGCACATATATTACCTACTCTCAGGATTTCTTTTTTCAACTTAGAGATTATACAAACTTTTAATTTAAGTAAAACAAGTCTAGAAATTAATAACTTTTTAATCCTTGCCAAACATGCTCTGACTGGTTGAAATTCTGTTATATTCTTTCTCATACCGTATGCTATTTTCACCATCTTAAAACAGAAACACTCATTGAATAAACAACTGATTATAAACTGCTTGGGAGAATAACTAAAATACAAGAAAAGCATAACTGAGTATTTAAAATACATCTGTACTTATTAAAGATTTCAACAAATGGAATCATCGAAGGCATTGCAGCACAGTTGGAAGCAGGCAAGGTTTATTTAATTTTTGGAAGTATCTTATCCTTTATAAGCTTCAGTTGACTCACCTCCATGATAAATAAAATAATCTGACTGGAATTTTTTTAGAGTTGAATGGACTCAAGGAAAGATTATTCTATTGTCCTTAAAAAGGTTACAAATTAGTAAGAGCTTTTGAAGTATACTCTGAATTATTGAATTTATCATTTATATGGAACAGTGAATGTCCATTGTAATTTTTCTTGTAAAGATTTTGAATAAAGTCACACTGCACATCTACTGCACAAGAGCTATTACTTGGTCAGTGAGCAGATCTGATTAATTACTTAAGAGCTCTATCTCAATTCTGCTTATTTAATACAGAAGCCCAGTGAGATATAATCATTCCTAATTCAAATTGTTACAAAAACTTTAAAGATAATCTTCTTAAAAAGATGTCAATGAGAAAAACATTAAGAAATATTATAGAATATTTAAAGAAAATAATAAAAAAATCTATAAAATCAAATTTTATAGATACATAAAAAGCTATAACACAAAATAAAAAATCTTAAATCAAATGCATTCTAAGCCAAATGGCAGCTTCAAAAATGTACTAAGAATTAACATCAATTGGAGTTTATTCTCTGATGATAATAAGGTTAAATTAGATAGCAATAACTAATAAAATATGCATATATGCATATGACTACCTAACAATTAACTATTTGCTACTGTCCTGAAGAAAGCTTCAAACTCCACACCACTTTACAAATAAGTGCTACCTAAAACCAAACAAATAATTCTTCTTCTAATGTAGATTAGGCCTAAATGAAAAAAGAAAAACTTTTCTTTTATATACAAAGAATTAAAACGTTCCAATTTAATACATGTTGAGAAAGCAAATGTAAAATGGCTGGGGCTTATAAAACCAGAATTTATAATTATCTGTGAATAGTCAGACAAATCATAGAACCATTTTGATTACAAATCCAAAGTAACATTAATGTTGGTTACAGAATTACTTTCCTATTCCCCTGATAAGAGTCCAGGTGTTAAATTGTACACACCCCCACCGCTATTTCAGCGTTTCCACACTCCAGCTGCATCACAGACATGAGGCACATCTTCCCTTCATAGAGCATGTAAGGATGAGATCTCCTTTTGGCTTATATCAACTACCTTCCGTTTACAAATACCATGCCTGCCACCTCGAGATCTTGAATGCTTTGAAGTCTTCTGCCTCCACAAACACCCTCCTGTCAGCCCAAGTTCCAGCAGGACAGGCGTTTCTCTGAAAGGAAAGCTGGGCCAGTGGGTCCACACTACACTAGAGAGCATTACATTCTCCCTATGCCAATCCCAGCCGGACTCCTATTTGTCTGGCACCTTTGCACACAAGAAAGTTATACTGTTCTTCTCTCTCTCTCTCTCTCTCTCTCTCTCTCTCTCTCTCTCTTCCTCATTTCTTGGGAATATTCTGCCTTTTCTTGACATCTATGTCAACAAAATATCTGGTCATTCCTAGATCTTGTCTTGCACAGTCCTTCATTGATAATCGAGTGATTGCAGTCCTCACTGCGATGCTGAAAATGTCTTGGTCTTTTCCCCTCTAAATCTGTATCTACTTCAGGGACACTGAGTCTCTTCTGGGAACCAGGAGTCTTATTATATCAGAGACTCCTCTTCTGACACCCTCAGTCTCCTAACAGATCTACTCAACAAGAATCGGTCGCCCTGAGATGCCTATTGCTCTGCAAACTCTAGTAAGAACACAAGAGTCACTATCAACTGCAAGTCTGAGGGAAGACGCCAGTCCCACCAATTCTAGTGTTTCTGGGCTGAGTTAAACAAATATAATACCACTTTATTCTCTTCACTGCACTTCTTTATTAATACCCTTTAATGACCATTTTAGTAGTTTCAGCACAAAACTTTTGAGAGCTGTCTTTCCTCTGCTTTAATATGCCTAGGCTCCATCACAGGTAGCCAAGGAAGTGCTTGCTTGCCTCTGGAGTGCCTCTTAGGTTCTAGCACCTATCAGATTAAGGTGTGTTATCCATGACTAGTTACATTTTATGACCTGTGTACAGTACAGGTTGCAGCACTGCTCAATTTGCTAACAGTAAAATTTTTCTGGAATCTATACTACTTTGAATCTGATCTTAAGCACTAACCTCTTATTAGCATTAAAAATGTTCTACTTTTAGTAAGAAAACTAACTAAATGCTCAACAAAATGTTACTTAGAGAAAACATGGAAGATTTCTTTAATAAAGGAACCATGCTTTCTTGTCCAGCACAGCCAATGAGTTGAAGGCCTGTTTCCATTCTGCTTTTCATTCTTTCAAGAAAAACCTTTCTAAGTGGACTCATAAGAGTTTTTATAATGTATTTTTTTTGTCCTCTTAAACTATCCTTACTAGGAAAAAAAAATATTCTTACCAGAGGACAAAAAACACATTATAATAGCATTTTACTTCAGAACTTACTTAAAAGGCTTAAATAAGCTATTAAATAACAAAAGGTAATGGTGCATAAACATCGTTATCAATTAAAAATTATTCCAGACAGTAAACAGAGTTAAATGACTCTATCCATATAGTCTAATAAACAGTCTAAAAAAACTCCCAAGTAAATTTAAAAAAAAGCTATTTGATGAATTTTAGTATTTTTCAAGAAAATACAAAACAACTTAGAAAACTAGGACTATATGGTAATTTCCTTAACTTGACGGAATCATTCATTTTTTAAAAAATCCATAACAAATATTATACTTAATGGGAAAACTTCAAAATGTATATTTTAAACCTCAGCACCAAAGCGAGGATGTAGGTTATCCTTGGACATGCTCAATTGTGGTCCAAATCAAATACAAAATAAATAAATAAATAACTGGCATAAAGCTTAGAAGTATAGAGATAATTTGTCACTTATTATTTAAATGTGACGTGATCATCTCCAAAGAAAATACAAACGAGTAGAGTGAAAAATCATTATAACTAGTTAATAGCGTTCAATAAGTTTGTCATATATAAGATCAACATGCAAAAATCAATATGATTTTCTTATTTAGCAATAATAAACTAAAAAATCAAAGGGAAATAGATATCACTCCTCATAATAACAAAAAGAAAAGAACTTATACAGAAATTAACCCAGCAAAGAATGAATGGACATTAATGGAAAAAAATCTTAAAAATCTACAGAAGGATATAATAGAAGGCCTCAATAAAAGAGATAGGTGTATGAATGGTATGACTTAACCTCATAAAGACAGCAGTTCTTACAACATGATCCATATATTTAATACAATTCTAATTAAAAAAGAGGAATATATTGGAAGAATTTTAACAACTGATTCTGAAATTAATGTGAAAGAATAATAAAAATTCATGAGTAGCTAAAACAATTTTGCAAGAGATAAGCAAACTGGGAAGACTCGGCCTACCAGATATTAAGCAAGCTCTAGTAATAATGTAGTAATGCTAGAGAAACATAAAGCACGTCCATGGAACAGAAGAGAAAGCACAGAAATAGATTTAATGAAGGATAGTGTGGTAGCATAAATGTTCAGAAAAAGGATGGATTATTTAGCAAATTGTGTTGGAAACTTGGCTTATTACATAAAGAAATAAAAAGTGTCTTTCAAAGATAAGATCATAAAATGAACTGTAACACTGTGAGACAAATAAAAAATAGAATAGAAAATAAAAGGCCAGGTGCAGCGGCCCACACCTGTAATCACCGCACTTTGGGAAGCCGAGGCTGTTGGATCATGAGGTCAAGATATAGAGACCATCCTGGTCAACATAGTGAAACTTTGTCTCTACTAAAATTACAAAAATTAGCTGAGTGTGGTGGCATGTGCCTGTGGTCCCAGCTACAGGAGGCTGAGGCAGGAGAATTGCTTGAACCCAGGAGGCAGAGCTTGCAGTGAGCTGAGATTGTGCCACTGCATTCCAGCATGGTGACACAGTGAAACTCCGTCTCGAGAAAGAAAGAAAGAGAGAGAGAGAAAGAAAGAAGGATGAGGAGGAGGAGGAGGAAAGGCGGGAGGTTGGGAGGGAGGGAGAGAGGGGAATGAAGAAAAAAATAATTTTTAAATCCTTAGTTTAAAAGAATTTCAGTTAGACGACTTTGAAAACGTACACCTTAGAGGAAAAAGTTGATGGTTTACATTTATATTTATTTATATTTGTAACAAAAGGAAAAATTAACAAAGAGGTAACAGACTGGAAGAAGATTTTGCAATAGCAAAAGCATTCAAAATGTATATCAGCAAGTGAAAGAAAAAGGACAGGGAAGCTAACAGAAAAAAGTGGAAAAAATAAAAACCTTTAAAAAAGAGAGAGAGAAAATCTAGTACAAACAAATAGGCACACAAGTTTTACTAAAATATCCCTGTGAATATTAAGGAATATGCTGCATTATAGCATGTTATTAAAACTTACAGAATGGGAGATCTGGCAATTTTAGAAACCTTTCCCCAGCTAATTGTGCAATATCCAGTAAATTCAATGAAGACAGAAAAATCAGAGCACTGTAATGATGAAGACTATTACAAAGAAAATGTGCCATCTTTTGAGTCATATCTTGGAATATATAGTATATTATCTAATATTGTCAATACTTGTGCTAATAAATTATTACTTTTTATGCTCATGGCTTACTATCTTAATCTCATAATTAAGTAGTTTTAAATTATAGCTTTAGACTGTCAATCTCAGTTCTGGAACAGAGGATTTTTGTGTTAGCACTTTGAAGTACCTGGTTTAAAATATCAACTTCCACAGGCAGTAATCCAGAGTACTGCAGAATGCGTACTCAAATAGCACATTTATAAAAGTGCCAGGGACCTTGATGACAGACATTTTAAGAATACATAACTGTATGTAGTGGAGAAAACCAACAACAATTGGTTCTCAGCCAAGAGAAAATTAGATTAGGAAATTTTCAAGTGTGGACTGAACAGCTCAAGATGCTTAACACTCCACTATACTGTCTGCACATTTTAATCACAAATCCAAGGATTTAATACAGTCTTTTGTCTGAGGTAACTCTGACTTGTATACTTTCAGCGCTTTTAAAATGAGGTAAAGAAAAATATCATTTTAGACCCAACTATCTCTTCTGCTGGAAAACACCACTGAAAAATAAGAGAATGAGAAAAGCTGAAATGTGAAAGGATCTGTTACCTTGTTTTGCTTAAAGGGGAGATATTTGCCTCGAATTGAGGGAAACTGATATGCACCTGGAATGTGGTGAAACTGATATGCACCTGGAATATGGTGACATGTTTAATTTGCTAATCAATGATCATCTGTAGTACGTTCAATGATAGAGTATTTTACAGATTCCTTTTATGAACAGTAGTAAAATTGAATGGCTTAAGCCATGATTCGCAAGATTTATGTATCATGGTATGTTCTGGAAGTTGGGGAGAATGTGTATGTATCTAAGGCAAAGCAGAAGTAGTGTTCTCACTCAGAGAGGGGACTTTTCTATTGCTAATGAGTGGGATTCTATTGCCCAAGATGGTAAGTGACTGCATGCATACAGTAATACATTTAGGCAACAAAAAAAATGTAAAAAAGTTGTATTACAGGCTTTTCCTTCCACTCTTCTGACATTTTTGTATACCTCCTAGACCACCTAATTTCCTACAATTTCCCTTTCTCTCCACAAATTATATCCTGTCCTTTAAAACTCACAGTCCAAACTCAACAAATTCCCTTATATCCTAAACTTCATTTTTATGTGTTTCTGTGACTTACTACTTTTAAGTGAAATTGTTCCCGACTGACACTGCTTTCCCCGAGGAACACGCAAACTCAAAGTACTGGTTCTCTCACATCCCTCAGGGTGTGGAAGTGCCATCACTGGATCATGACTTCCCAAGGGTAAAACCCCCAAATCCTCTGAGGTTCTTGCCATGGGATATTTACTACTGTCTTTTTTTTTTTTTTTTTATCTGTGAACAGTCCCAGACCTCCTCTTCTTCTGTCTCTCCACCTTTTCACTACATATCACTCATTTCATGTTCATACTTTCCTCCTTGACCAGCCCAGATACCATGATCATTTACTTTCTTATATCCTCTCTCCTCTTTAATGATTTGAAACACACACACACACACACATACACACACACACACACATTGAGGTAGCTGAACATTGCTGAAGAAAAAAAACACGACCATGTTTTCTGAAGACATGTTACATCCATAAAAACAAATTTCTAATGGCACTTAATGATATCAGATATGCCCATCATACTTCCCTAGTGCATATGATTTCCCATTCTCCATAAGGAATATTTCACATCTTTCTTCAATTCCAAACCTCTTTCCCGTCACAACTCCTTCAGCTGAATATTTCCTAGTTTCTTGAAAAAAATGAAAACAATCTGACAGTTGCAAATGTGTGCACTGTCCAGACCTGTCCATTTCTTGGACAGCTCCCAAACTCATCCCCAGCTGCTGCTCCCTTTGATTCTTGGCTTTTCTGATATGATGCTTTCACAAGTACGTCAGTGACTTTTCTTCCCGAGTCATCTACACCAGAACAATACTCTTCTTGTGTAGTTTCATTCAGTAATTCACTTTACATACTAATAACGCTGATATCTGTCTCTCATCCTAACAAGATTACTGTACACTAAGACTCCTCATAATTGCATTCTGCTGGCCAGATTTTATAGTTCATAATTTAAAATTTAATATAATCATAGGTTTTAAACATAGGGCCCTTAATGATCATTGTTATTTAATCAGTATCAGGATTAAAGATTTTTAAGCATGTTTAGATCATAAATGATTAGGAAATTTTCAAGTGTGGACTGAGCAGCTAGACTGAGCAGCTAAACTGAGTTTAGATCATAAAATGATCTAAACTGATATGTTTACTGAAATGACAATCTCTTAAAAATATATAAACATTTGGTTATATTTATAGGTATGCAATTTGATGTGACAAGGAGTATATCTAAGAGGTAAGGAAATGGACACTGAAGTCAGTCTGTTGAAACCCTGGTTCTGGCACTAACTAGTTCAGAGGTTTGAGGTGAGTTAACCTCTCAGAAACCTCAAAGGATTATTGCAAAGATTGGATAAATTACCACATGTAAAGAACTTAGAACGATGCCTAGCACATAGTAAAACGTCAGGAAACTATTCTTATAATTTGGCATATTTTTTCCAAATAGACACAATATTTAAAATTCTAGTTGGTTTTTAATCAGGTGCAGAGATTACAGTTGATATGAGGGCAGAACCAGGGAGCACCTGCCCTTTATTTGAGAATCTATGACTACGTTTTTCCTTGCAGTATGTGACTCAAAATACAACAGAATGTTTAACTTAAATGCCTCACAGAGTTTCACTTTATCTCCAAAAAGCTTTAAAAACAGGTTAGTTTGTATTTGGAGGCCCAAAGCCTTTCAGTCTAACATCATTTATTCAAGCTCTTTCACAACAAATTTTTTAAATCAGCAAATTTTGGTCAATTTTCATACAAAATTATATATATATATATATGCACACACACACACATACACACACACACATAATCACTGTACTAAATAAAGCCCTCAATTTAAAATAAGTTGTGTCATTTTAAAGAAAGCTATGATAAGGAAAAGAAATGTGTATTCCTAGTTGGTTTTTGTTACAGCAGCCAAGGCAAACTCCTAAAATCCACAAGATTATGTTTTCAAGGAGATTTCATGTACATTTCACTTAGCCTTTAGAAGAAATTATGTTT
The DNA here is from genome assembly GCA_963573385.1 of Cacajao melanocephalus. NCBI lineage: Eukaryota > Metazoa > Chordata > Mammalia > Primates > Pitheciidae > Cacajao > Cacajao melanocephalus. The sequence goes on from CAUYLG010013763.1 coordinate 83,548, forward strand.
TCTGCTTAAGATTTTTAAGAACTTTGACTTTAAGTAATAACTGGTTAAAAATTGGTTTATATATTTTTAAAAAGTTTTGTTCATTTTTCTTAAAACTGGATTCAAACAAAAAGAAAAAGACATGCTCAGAAATAATTGGAAAGAGATTTATTTGATACAGTTCTAGACACACTATTCTCAAATTGGCACCTGCGGATTTGAGAAAACAGCAGAAGCAGGAAGGTGTCTTTGATAGTCCCCTCACCCTTCTCCTCTGAAACAGACCATGAAGTAATTATCTGACCTTTCTCTCTGAAGTAGTTCATAACACCCTTACACCAGAGATATCCTCCTTATACCCAGAGGAAATGAACATCTTTATCCTTGAAGACGTGGAGACACCTAGAATAATCTGAATAAATAGGCCTTGCTAAGTTCTCAGTTTATTAACAATGAATCATAACCTTTTGTCTTCCAATCATATTTCTCCACATCTATCTACTTCTTCATCAAACTTAGTACAAAAAAATGCCCAAGTTTAACTGCTTTCCTTGAGTCTTGATTTCTGAAGGCTCTCATAACATGTAAAACTTGTATTAAATAAATTTTTATGCATTTGTCTAGTTAATCTTTGGTCATAGGAGTCTCAGCCATAAACCTAGTGATGGGTGAGAAAAGAAATCTTTTCTCCCTTGTGGAATCAAATACTTTACTTTGGAATGTACAGTTCAAAATCCTATTTCTTGTGTAGTTGTTCATGAACTGAAACTACACTAAAATAAATATGCTAAAAAGTTTATGAAGTCATTTTAGGATATTTTTGAGTTTTATCTATATTACATGAGATTCAATTTTACAAGTTGGATCTAAATAAGATATCACTAAAGACATGTACTTGGTTTTGAATCTTTATTCTAAAGTTTAAAATTCAAGGAAAATAAATAGCAATTACCTTTTTAAAATGAATAAAAAAGATAAAGACAGAGTAAGTTTTAAAAAATTTATCCTGAATCATAACTAGATTCTTTCACTAATATTTTAATGATATAAATAAGAAGAATTCTAAACACTAGAGTGAGTTCTACCTCATAAAGAATTTGAAGATGGATAAATTACCATAATTAAATGTTCCCACTTTCATAAGATTTCATTAAATTTTCATTATGTAGATATTGCCACAGTAGTATATTAACAATAGAAAATTAGACTTGATTTTTAAAAAACTGTTTCACAGCTTAAAAATATAGAAGGGTGATCCTTTCAGGGAATTGACATTCTTATATTATTCTTTCACGAAAATATGTTCTGACATAATGTAGGGCAAGGCATTTTTTAAATAAAATGTTTTCATAAGAGCACTGTATATTCATCATACTAGTTTCTGAAAACTCCAGAGTGAAATGGTGTAATAAAAAATAAATATTTGTTCTTTGTACCTGATTCCTGGCACAGAGCACCTAAAGGCCTTGGAATCTTTCGTGTGCCTTTTGCATACTAATGAGATGACCAGGTGTATTGGTGGGGAAGTTGTGTGGTGAGGAGATGGCAGGAGGCTAGATAGCTTCAGCATGGGGTCTAGTTCCCAGAAGGACCAAACTAACATTAAAAGGTTAGAATGTTCATCCTTCTCTCCCCTCTTGTACAATCACTGGGGAGGATAGGGGGGCTGGAGATAGAGTAGCCAATGTTTAATCAATCATGTCTATGTGATAAAACCTCCATAAAAAATTCCAAAGAATGGATTTCAAGTGATAAAAACATCGACATGCCTGGGAGGGTGTTTTCTTGGAGAGGGCATGAAAACTATGCCCTCTCCTCCATCCTCACCCTGTACATCTCTTCCATTTGGCTGTTTCTGAGTTGTATCCTTTATAATAAAGCAGTACTCATAAGTATAGCACTTTTCTAACTTAAGAATTGTTCTAGTAAATTATCAAATTTTGAGGGATGGTCATGGGGACTCCTGAATTTGTAGATGACTGAGCAGAAATGTGGGCATCCTGGGCACTCCACTGGCACCTGGTGCCTAAGAGGGGGCAGTCATGAGGGACAGAGCTGTTAACCTGTAGGGTCTGTGCTAACCCTGGGAATTAGCTTCAGAACTGAACTACATTGCTGGACACCAGTTGCAGATACAGCACTGGTTGGTGTGTGAAAAAAATGGCATTTATTTGGTGTCAGAAAATACCATGCAAGTGCATAAAAAAGAAAATTTTAAATCTTGACACTAAAACGTTATCATTATTAACTTTAGTACATTTCCATTTAATCTCTTTTTTCTATATGTATAACCATTTATTTCTGATAAATAACAAAGAGTATTCATTTAATATCCAAAAGGTGTGTTACACACAGTTATTTTATAAGGTATGCTTCACAGAATTTTATAATATATAACACTGTATTTTATTTTTAGGAAGATAGCTAAATAAAAAATTATAAGGTATCAAAATGTGTGCCTTATTATACCTTGAAGGAAATGAATTGTGTTGCTTAGGTAATTTTCATTGATAAATAATTTTTCTCCAAAACATTTAACTTACTTATTTAGTTTCTTAAATTCATGAAATTACACAAAAAAAGTTACCAAATGTGTTTGACATCTAACAGATTTTTACTTGTTAATAAAGCCTTGAGAGAGTTGCGTTTTCTAGAAAGCATATACAGTCATGTGGCATTTAATGATGGGAATACATTCTGAGAAATGTATCCGTAGGTGATTTCATAGTTGTATGATCATAGAGTGTTCTTACACAAACTTAAAAGGTATAGCCTACTACATATCTAGGCTATATGTTAAAGCTTATTGCTCTCAGGCTGTAAACTTGTACAGCATGTTACTCTGCTGAATACTATAGGCAACTGTAACACAAAAGTATTTGTATAGCTAAACAAATCTAAACATAAAAATGTAGAGGAAACAAATGGTATTACAATCTTACGAGACCCCCATCATATACTCAATTGTCATTGACCAAAATGTCATTAAACAGTGCATGACTGTGTGCATAGATATGTATGTATATATTCTGATGATCTATATGCATATATATGCATATTTGTATATAACACACACACATGCATATATACATATAAATATAAATATATTTTATAATCATCATATTAATGTATAACCAGTACATATATTACTATATATTAATATGAAGGGGAAAATAGAAGATTAAAACAACTTCATAATGTTATATTTTTTAATATTACATAATTTTTTTCTAGGTAGATGTTTTTTAACACACTGAATACTTATGAGTCGTGATAATTTACTGCATTACTTTAATGGAAACATCTACTGGTCAATAGGCTAGCAGAGCTCAGTCATACTTTTTTCACATAAGGAAATAACAGTATTCTCTGCATCCTTCTTATCTAAGACCAGCCTTCACTTGTATACTATATCCCACACTGTATTGCCTACTCAAGTCTCGACGCCAGATGCCATACAATTTCCTCTCTCTTTCCAGTATCAACTAATTGTCTATTCTTACCAAATTAAAAGGAGGAGAGTGTAACATATCTCATGCTTCAAAACAAACCAATTATTATCGAAAACAAACTCCCCCACCTAAGATCTCTGTCCAGCTACTACATTTCCCAGCTCTTGTTTAGAGCAAAAGACTTGAAAAGATCATCTTTACATGTGTTTTTTAACTCCTCCCCTCCCATTCTCTCTTCTCTCCACTCTAATAAGTCTTCACCAACCACTCTATCAAACAGCTTTTGTCAAGTTCACCAAAGATCTCCATGTTGCTAAATTCAGTGGTCAGGTCTAAGTTCCCATCTTGTTTGAAGAGCTAGATTCACCTAGCTTCCAGGATCTGTAGGTTTCTTCCTAACTCACTGGCTATGCCTCCTCAATCCACTTTGAAGATTTACATTTCTAAGTTCTCTAAGGTCAGAGTGCCCCAGGGTTATGGTCCCTAGTCCTCTTATTTTCAGTATCTACCCTCAATCTCAGTATCTTACCCAGTCTCACGGGTTTAAAATAAAATCGACCCTGACCCATTCTCCCAAGGTTGTAGCCAGTACCACTTCCTTGGTTTGAGGAGTGGCCAAAGGGTGGCTGGTTGGGAGACGTAGAAAGAGCTTGGATGTGTAGGGCACAGTGTACAAGTTACACATGAGGTCACACATGGTATGGTATCCAGCTGGAGGCAGGAAGAGAAGGAAGATAGGTGGTGAGGCCAGGAGCCACCTCCTGGCATGGAACTTAAGATATCAAAGGATTCTAAACTCACACTTGATCTTCCAAGTGCTTTTAAAGGTGTATCTATCACAATAGGAGGTTAGAATATGTTTTTTTTTTTTAAAAATCATTTTGTTCTCTCACCCTGAGCTCTGGAAATATTGAGATGGTCCTGTTCCCACAGCCCCTTTGCCAGACCTTTGCTTTTCCAGATCCCCTTGCAGCCAAGAGTGGTCATATGATTCACACATGTGATGCCAGTAAGGCGCTTCTGAGAATATTTTACACCCTGAACATGGGAGAGAAGCCCACGAGCAAAGGCTCATAAGGAGAATCCCTTCTCTTATCTCTTCTTTTCTGCTTTTGAATGCAACCACGAAAGCATATGATGCTTGGAGCTGAAGAAGTCATCTTTGGACCACAAGATGATAGAGTGAATGACAACAGCCAACATTCCAATGATGTAAGAGCTTTGGTCCCTGTTGACATTATTGAGCTTTTGAACCAACTCTAGAACACCTACCTTTGGATTTTAAGTTTCATAAATCACCGGTATCACTATGATTTAGGACACCATACTGGTCGGAATTTGATACATCCAGGAGTGGCCATTCTAACAGAAACATACTTTTTAGTGACTAGTAAGAGAAATCAGTTTGGCTGGAAAAAACACCATTTCAATTGTTTGCAATATCTATATGCCATTTTCACTGTTGTATTTTTTTCAAATCATCTCACTTTTATTTTCTTAATGTCTTCAAAGGAAATATATAACTGACATAAATTTTAAAAAAAACAGGATAATTAGCCATTATAGAAAATAATAAATGCATAAAGTGAAATCAACACTAAACATAATAGATAAGTAAAGTAAAATCAATACTGAAAATAAACTGAAATCAATACTGGAAATAAAGTAACACTAAACACACACACACAAAATAAAATCTATACACTGATGACTGCAAATCTTATCTTCAGCTTTCACTATTCCAACTTCCAACTTAGCATCTGCACTGAGATGTCCAGTAAGTTACCTTGCAAAAAAAAAAAAAAAAATCTGTTCTACCACCAAAAGTGTTCCCTCCACAGTTTTCTACATTTCAGTAATAACAATTCACTGTTCTAGTGCCCCAGGCTAAGAACCCTAGAGTCACACTCCACTCAGTTCTCATAGAATTTACATAAAAATGTAGGCTGGGCACCGTGGCTTAGGCACTTTGGGAGGCCAAAGCAGGTGGATCACCTGAGGTCAGGGCTTTGAGACCCTTCTGGCCAACATGTTTAAAACACCATCTCCACTAAAAATACGAAATATTAGCCAGGAATGGTGGCCCATGCTTATAATCCCAGGTACTTGGGAGGCTGAGGCAGGAGAATCCCTTGAACCCAGGAAGCGGAGGTTGCAATGAGCCTTGATCACGCCAATGCAGTCACTCCAGCCTGGGCAACAAGAGCAAAACTCTTTCTCAAAAAATCTGCACATGTACCTCAGAACTTAGAGTATAATAAATAAATTAAAAATAAATAAATAAATAAAATATAAAATAATTAGCAAATTCTGTAAACTCCATCTTCGAAACATACAATTTTCATACTTTTCATTTGTTGAATAAATTAAGGATAAAGACCAAAGTTCACACATTAAAATTAAAATATGTGAATAATATGGAAAACAAATGTTAATTAATGTAAGTATTCTCAGACTTCTACTCTTATGAAATCTTACACTTCACCATTTGGGGAAATATAATTATGAATAGCTGGTTTAGACTAATTCAGATTTTTAGGTATTCCCATAGTCTGACTGCACATTTCTTGTGGGATGTAAAGGTAATCTGACTCCAAGCCTTATACAAAGAACAGAGAACCAGCTAATTTTTATGTTTTCATTATTAAGAAGACATTTTTCCCTCAGGTAGGTTTTTAGACTTTCTCATCTTTAGATAGCGCTTGACTCTCCTAAATCTGATAGAAACCTAATTATTTTGCGGAAAAAGTAAAACCATAATTTGATCTTAAGGTATAGTGGATAACAATTCCAGTGTGCCTATGGCAGTCATCCTTCAAACCAGTTTTCTCAATATTGAGCTTCCAGTCTATGGAATATGCTGAATACTTTCGTGCATAAACCCTGATTCATAAAAAGATCATAGGGAATTTTAATGTGTTTTAAAGAAAAGCCTAAAAAGGGAGCAGCCCTTTTACATTTCAGAAAACTTAAAACTATATCCTTAAAAGGATACAATGAGATTGGCAATAACTTGCAGAAGGCACAGCTTTTTGAATTAGTGACTAAATACAGTTTTCAAAGAATTGATTGCTGAATGCATTTAAATGCTAAAAGTAAGGCAATCAGCAAAGGACCCAATATTAACTTAGGAAAGTCTCAACTTGTCTGCAGCAAGTCTAGTAGTGTTATAAAAATACACAAAGCTCTACAGAATGTTGTTTGGATTGTATTATTCTTTAAATACACTTGGATCACTTATGACATTGTTACGGTGACTTCTAGTAATATTTAAACATGCATCAAAGAAATAGAGGAAGACAGAAAAAATGGGATAACAGACACCTTATATTCACTTTCAGAATTCTCTTTAAAAATGATTCTATCTTATTACAACGAATAAAATAAATGTATTATTGGTTCTAGCTAATACTCAAAACTAAAGTGTTCGCAATATACACGGACATTGAGAAGTATATTTGATTTTTTAAATTTGGGAAAATACATCTTCAGTATAGCATGTTGACCTAATAATCTTTTTACAAAAGTGGTGACAGTTTTTAAACATACTGTCTCTAAATATTTAAAATAATTAGAAATCTGTAAAATCTTCATTGTAATTGAATAGTTTTGATGGGTGAAAGATAAATTATGAATAAAATCAATTGTATAGAAATATAACCTAATATTTTTAAGTTTTCATAGACTATTTGAGCCTCTTTCTGAAAAATCAAAATAACTATATCAATATTTTTGTCAGTAGCTAGTATTTCGAGAATAAGAAAGTTCTAAAAATATTTTCCTTAAAACTCATCCAGAAAACTCTGCAATTGATGAAATTTTTACTGTGCAACCCAGAACTAGATTTACTGTTCTCATAAAGGCTTAAACTGTTAAGTTATTGCTTTGGCTATAGTATAGAGATGAGATAATTTTAGAAAGTAGGCCATATATATAGGCTTTACCTATTAACATATTAAGATGAATTTTTATAAGTATATGCATTATATTAATGTGAAATTTAAAAATGAGAGCATTAAAATATTCTTGTGATATTGTTGTATTTTTCAGGAATATGTCCATTTGGTTTTCTGCCTTTACTTTTTTAGACATCAACCACCTGTAACTCCACAAAGTACTAATATAATACTAATCAAGCTGAATGTGATTCTGACTTAATTGTTTTTACTAACATTTAGACACATGTTCCTCAAAGTAAAAGTTACCTTCTTAATAAATATAATAAGTTATTACGGGTACTGGTAAGGCATTTTGCTATTCATCCCTGAAGCTATTCAGGAGCCTTCTTAGATTTCTTAACATATGGCAGGTGTCCAAGCTCACTGAGGATACTTTTTTTTTCTCCAGAACTAAGAACAGAACTAGCTATTTATTAATCAAATGAGCATTCCACCCCTGGAGACAATTCTTTCATAATAGGATAAGTTGTGTTTAAAAAAAAGAAAGGATCATATCACGCATAATTCTTCATGATATCATATGGCAAACAAAGCCAGTCAAAAATTCTAATAGGATTTTGATAGAGGCTGAGCAAAGCTTCACCACTGATTATACAACAAACTAAAGACAGCAGGGCATTTCCATACAGAGTGGTTAAAAATATTCAAACCATCCTGTATGGGCAACAAATTATATGCTGCATTCTTTACATATGCAATTACATATAATTATCATAAAGCTCCACGAAATAGGTACAATTATTCCCAATTCAGAGGAGAAACTAAGACCAGACCTCTGATACAACTTGCCAACGTCATGTAAACATCACTGGACTGAATAGAAATTCAAACCCAACTGGGTTTGACCCTCAAATTATTATCCCCCATGACTGTTATGTCTTCCTTGACAATTAGAGACTAGGGAAGAAGGAAGGAAAGGAAAAGGTGTATCTTTAAACAAATACTTGCTTATACCATCTGACAGTCTTTGCCAACCTATCACTCATATAAAACCTAAGGAGAGAGACTAGAAATCAGAAAACATGACCCAGCGAAATCACAAGCCTTTATGTAGAAGTCTATTGACGAGAAAGGGCAAAGGGACAGATACAGAAAAGGAAAGCCTGGTAGATTCCGAGTTCCTTTTACATAGGCAGCAATGTTCTTTCCTAGGACTTAAAATGGCTATTATTTCATTTTTTTCTTCAAAGTAACTTGAGATGTTATTGAACAAATTATTTTGAAATATATTTGTTAATATTTTTCAATAATAGAAGTGGGTGATTACAGAAACCATCCATTTTTATTCTGAAGGTAAATGTCAAGAGAGTTCTAAAGGCTCCTTACAAATCAAAGTTTCACATGTCATAGTACGTCAGCCATAATATAAGTTAATTTCATGCTGGTAACAATTCAATACTAGTTTTACTCATATTTACATATAGTATCTTTTAATTAGGCTAGAGTTTTGCTATAATTGTTGTAAGCACCAATTTTGACTTGTCAGAAACTCAATGAGAAAATTCAAATGATTGGAATTCTTTCCACTGACTATGATTACCTATTTGGAAAAAAAAGAAACAAACGACAAGTAAGCAAGTAGCAAACTGAAATGTATTATTTAATTTTAATTACTTATTACTTTTTTAGTTAAATCCAAGAATTGGGCATACCTCATTTCCCCTGTAATCATATTACCTATATTACTTCACACTATTTTTAATTATTTTTTTCAGAGAATTCATTAACATAGTAATGAGCCAGCCAATTAAACGTTCTGTGTTAACATCAAAAGTTTACTATGATGACTTGCAGTAAATTTAGAATTTTTTTAAAAAGTTAATTTGTAAGATAATAAAATGACAATTTAATTAATTAGGATACATAAGAGTCAGCCAGTTCTAGTGTTAGGGAAGAGAAAGTCAGCAGAGAAATAGCGGAGATAAGATCTGAGGCAAAAGAGACCATATCTAGAATGGCTGGAGGGCCAAAATGCATAAAATGAGGCTAAAGAAAGAAAAGGGCAACTAGATAAGGGAGGGGTAATGGGCCTTGGCAGGAAGTCTGACCTTTAGTTTAAGAGTAATGGGCTCTTCTGAAGAGTTTTACCCAAGAGTGTTGCATGATTGGATTCAAGCTTTTCAAGAGATCTCTCTAGCTGGTGAAGGCAGGGGCAAGAATTGATGTGGGCAGAGAAGTAAGGAGACCACCGCACTGATTCTGAAGATGGTAGTGGCTTAAAGAAAATGGTGGCAGTGAATTCAGGGAGAAGCAAACACATTTTAGATAAAGGAGATATAAGTGTGTGAACGAATATGTATAATCAAAGCAACAAATATTTGGTAATTGAATGAATGACTTGTTTTAAAAAGACACTGACTTCCAAAGGGCCTTACATGAGGCTTATTAAGAATAAAGGTTTTTTATTTTTAATAAACTGAACGAGGGGACCTGTCTTGTTCACCATTTTACAAAAATTTTTGAAAAATACAAGTAAACATTAACTTTTATGCTTTCCCCCATATATTTAAAAAAAGACTTTCCAGATAAATTACGCTTATGTCTTTAAAAAACTCACATTTCCTGTACCATTTTGAATATATATTATACAGAGCCTTATTCTTGTTTAAAAACAATGCCAGATTTTCAGTTTTACTTAATGTTCAAAATCATTACTTTTTAAACTCATTTTTCCTTATCAGTTATGCCCTGCTGATTTCTTTACAACCACTTCTTAAATCATTAATATACTGTATTTTAAATAAAACAAAATTTTCTTCAGATTCTGGAAAGTATTAAGAAATATTTTCTGGAGACATCTTTCCTATTGTTTTCCTTCAACATGTGCCGTTATCCTGCCAAAGACTATCTTTCCCACCACACTGAAGAGACTAGGCAGAAATCCCTCAATTCAATGCTCCACCCCAGTTCCACCAACATATCTGCATCACACCTATTCTTATTTATTCCATCCAGTCTCAGTGGAAAAGGATCCTCCTACCTGGCTTCTTTTAGCTTACTGGAAAAATGTTCTTCCTGAAATCCAATGTAGTGGAATTGCTCTACCACTGTTCTGGATCACATTCTCTACACAACCTCAGATCACCACTGCAACAGTAATTCTCCTTTCCTATATTCTGAATTTCTTTGTCACTGGTTCTTTTCCACCGACATATCTATACTGATAATTCTTTCATCTTAAAACCATCCTCGGCCGGGTGCAGAGGCTCATGTCTGTAATCCCAGCACTTTGGGAGACTGAGGCAGAAGAGTAGCTTGAGGCCAGGAGTTCAAGACCAGCCTGGGTAACACAGCGAAAGCCCATCTCTATAAAAAAATAAATAAATTATCCAGGTAAGATGGTGCATGCCTGTGGTCCCAGTTACTAGAGATGCTAAGGTGGGAGGATCACTTGACCCCAGGAGGTCTAGGCTGCAACGGGCTTTGATGGCGCCACCGCACTTCATACTGGGCAATAGAGCAAGACTGTATCTCTTGAAAAAAATAAGTAAATCAAAATAAAAACAAACAAATTTTAAAAAATCCTCTATATCCCTTCTAACAACTACCCAATTTCTCTCCCTTTTTAACTAAAATTTTAAAGAGTATCATCAAAGGTTTATATTCTTCTGCCCATGTAATGGTCAGGTATATTTCATTATTACACCATTTTTAAAGAGAGGAAGACTCAGGAAGATTAAACACTTTCCAAATAATATAACCTAGAAAGCAGTTTATACATAATCAAAATCAAGATATTTTCATTTAAGACTTTATTTGCTTTGTAATATAAAACTTGATGCTACCAATGCCACTAAATATAATTATTGATTTTTTTGTGTTTAGTTTTCTAAATGGTAATATCACAAAGATTCAACCCAATTACCTAAATAAATGCATATGAACATCATACAAACAAACTGATATTTTAAAATATGTGACAGTACTAAATAAAAATCATAAAGTTAAAGGTAAACAAAAGTTTTTACCTTTGCTGAATTAGACAAAAAAGTAAAAAAAAAAATCTAAGAAGTATACTTGAAATATAGGACAAAGAATAATCCTTTCTGCTATTTTTTAACCTGGTGTTACATAAATGTTAAAGTCTTACTCCTTTATTTCTGATTTAAATACATAATATAAACTGTTACTTGTGTTTTATTTTATACTACAAAATAGGTGCAAAGATGTAATTTATACTAAAGTGAGTAAAACTACAATAGGATAAATATATTCTATGTGCCTATTTAATTTATCTAAATTCAATTTCATCAGGAACAAATAATCTAAGAAACCAATACTGTATTTTAGAAGGACAGTTTAATGGTACATAATTCAACAATACGATGACTGTTATCTCAACTAAGTAATAATGAGAATTACAAAAGGCTATCACTCATTGTAGATAATTTCTATTTCATACCACTATATTTTAATTTTTCTAATTTCTTGGTTATCCTTTTTACTTAATGTAGACAAATAATTCCTTCAACAAAATTAACTACTCAACGTCAATACACCTAGACACTAAACTCTCTAATATGTTACTTTATTCTGTAAACATTCATTGAGGGCCTACTATGGGCCAGGAACTTTCTGGCACTGAATGTAAAAAGATGGGAAATGGGTGACGTAACTGCTCTCTGAAGTAGTTCAAGGAGAATGTCAGTAGCACAGAAAAGTCACAGGCTACCTCATGAAACTTCTGAAAATACATTCATTTAAATAAAAGCACTTAACAAATGTAACACTAACATAGGCAAATCACATAAAAGTGAAATTTAATATATTGTGTCTTAATAACTAATATGCATCTAAATATTACTATCTTTCTAAAATATCATACACTCCAAAGAAATAAGATATTTTTTTTTGTTATATCAAAGAATGCAACTATTTTTCTTTTCAGAAAATGTAAACTAGCTACTTTGTTTTTGCCTATATAAAGTCCTAATACTGTTGAAAAGAAATGTGAATATTTTCATATTGTTGCATGGCAGAACTTTCTGAGCATACAAAAGTGGAACTTGGGTGAAAAAACAAACCTTCAAAGTTGAAAGATGATTAAATAGATAAAGACTTCTGGAGAGATTTAGCTTTAGCTCCCAGAAGGTTAAGTGTTAATATTTCAAAGGGAGGTAAAATTTAGAGCCATATTTTTATATGACAAAATATCTATTTACATTAGGAAGGTTTCTTTATCTCTCTCAGAAGGAGAGGGCAGCTGTGTAACAGCTCCTATATAAATGCTCAGATTCATAAACCCAGGGTTCCTCTTCTCTGATGTAAAATCCCCCTTTTGGTACTTGTAGGTACAATCATCTGGCTCTCATCACATTGCTCTGGATGAAGAGATGGAGTGTGAGGAAGTAATGTGGTAATTGCTCTGAGAAAGAATAATCTGGCTGGGCGTGGTGGCTCAGGCCTATAATCCCAGCCCTTTAGGACGCCAAGCCAGGCAGATCACCTGCAGTCATGAGTTCGAGACTAGCTTGGTCAACATAGTGAAACCCTGTCTCTACTAAAAATACAAAAAATTAGCCGGGTGTGGTGGCAGGTGCTTGTGGTCCCAGCTACTTGGGAGGCTGAGGCAGGAGAATCGCTAGAACCGGGAGGTGGAGGTTGCAGTGAACCAAGTTTGCACCATCGCACTCCAGCCTGGGTAACAAGGGTGAAACTCTGTCTCAAAAAAATAAAATAAAATAAAAATAATAATCTGTCCTAAATAGAAACATTGTGTTTGTTTTCAGGAAAAAATGAATGTATATATTTAAATTTACCATGTTCTAACTTAGAATTTAGGAGAAAAAGTATCTTTGAAAACAGAACTTTATTATACTTATTTTCAGGCAGATCAAGTCGCTTTGATAGCCAATCAATAATCTTATTCAGCAAAGATAATATACTCATATTCTTTATCATTTTGTTATAAGATTTTGATGTAATAGAAAGGATAGTTTGGAGAATAAATATAAGGCAACCTATAGAAAACAAAAATAAAAATCACTTACTTGATATTATCAAGACAGCCTGATTCAGGTTTCAGTATAGCAGTATGATGAAACATTTTATATAAGGCAATCCCAAGGAAGATTACATTAAGCTGGAATGCAAAAGGTAGTGTTATGTAGCGTAACTGGAGTAGAAAAAAAACAAAAACAAAATCTATTCTCTGTAACAGATGAGATGTTCTGGGAAATTAGGTCTCACTACACTTTTAAAGGAATTGGATCAGAGATGACTGCCTAGCGTTTTAGTAGAGGCAAGAAGCCAGTTTTGGGAATTGGGATACCACTGAGTTACAAAGCACTGCTATGCCAAATCACACAAATACAAAATCAGCATCAGCTGGAATGATGCTGTGGAAATTTTGAAACAATTCGAAGTCTAGTGTATGTCAAAACAAAAACAATACTTTTTTTAGATGTGATACTGTTTCTCCACTCTGAATGTTTGTCTGAATTTATTGTTTAGTGAAACATTTTCAAATACTGTATTACAAAAATACAAATACTAAAATGAATATATTTTTGTGTAGCTGGCTCAAAAGGATTATAAAATGATGGCTAAATTCTGATGCTATAATAAACTAGGACTAAAGTAAAGGAAAGCCCTAATGGTATTGTCATATCACTGGAAACAGAGAAAGTATAAAATTTAAAACAAAACAAATAAAGCTCTCATGTAAACTTCATATACCACACAAAATTAAACTGTATTTAACAAACCACGTAGTGAATTGCCCTTCACCTCTTGATTAATTTATACATTCCACAACTTGACAATAAAAGCCCTCCTGAAATTCTCTCACAAATACATGTTCACAATACTATATCAATCATCCCCAAATCCAAAAAGTCTACAAAGTGAGAGTTATTTTTTTAAAAATCCATTCAGTGGCCCCTAACATGAACAAAATCTAAGTGGTGGGAAAACCTAATTTGAATTGACATAAGGCTATCCATGGTCTTTCTACTACTTGCTCTTACATTTCCTTTTTCCATTTTTTTTTTTCTGGTAAAATATTGTCTTCAATTACAGAGTGTTCCCTCGTCTCCACTGTGAGTATTGCTTGATGTGTTTTGATTTTGGGTAACTGCCTATTCCTCACTGGGGATACTGTGTATTACGCAGTATATGTACCATATTATCTTTTTAAAGACTGAAACATTTCTGATTACAAAATACATCTTGTACCAAAGAGTTCAGATAAGAAACTGTAGACCTATATTTATCCAAAGTCAATAGGCTAATATTTTATTCACAAGATGGACAGCAATATTTATTTTTAAAATGATAACTATATAAACAATTATACTAACAGTTTAAATTAAGTTAAACAATCCATTTTTGAAACCAAAGTATTATGGATCTAAAAATAGAAAAGGAAATATGATTCCAGAATATATGTCTAATGTGATTGTGCCATTCTCAAGTAAAATTTTAAAGTTTTGCTTTTAAATTTTAAAGTTTTCAAGATTCATATAAAAAAACAAAGCTGATAGGAACAGTTGGTGTTTTCCTGTCTTTCTAATTTTTGTCAGTTCCCCATTCAAATTATTCAAAAGAAAAATAACGGAAATATACTACTGTAAAACTTAGACTCATCACTGTTCAAATATCTATAGAACCAAATGGATTATATTGGATTGGACCCTTGAGTAGCTATTATATTGCTAAGCTTTTGCAAATGCATATTTTCTTCTCTCAACAGTTTTGATTATTTTACAACATAAAAGTAGACTATAATGAGTGTTTAATTGCTTGAATTATGTAGGGTCAAATAAGTACATGCTTTCCCCAAATTAACCTCTGTAAATTAAAGATAGTCATTACTGGGATAGTGAAAGTTTTATTTCTTGACCTGGGAAACACAGAGTTAATTAGGAATTCTTACCATAATTATCAAGGTTGCTGGTCCTATAAAACTCCAAATGAAGTAGGTGTCAAGTCGGAGCCAACATCTGCAATGAAACACAAGGGAGAGAAGGCATTCAAGGACTGGGTATGGGACATACATCAAGAGTGAGAGAGTGACAGAGAAGAATGTGAGCTGCAAAGCATTCCACTGGGAGACAGGAAATATTACATTGCTTGTTCATTTAAATGCTGAATTATGTGCCCAATTTCTGACAGCACTATTGATGGAGTAAGATAATTACCCCTGGAGGAAGCAGGAAAAATGGCACTGGGCCTATTTGCTAAGGCCTTTTGTGTCTGTCATAGAAACTTTAAAAAAAAGAGAAAGAAAGAAAGAAAAAGCCATACATGTAGCCATTAAATCGAGTAGCTTTAAGCTATCCTTTTCTCTCCAATTATGGTGCTACATAACCTGTCTATCAGCTGTCGGGCAAAGTGACATTTTCCTGTCAAGAAGATCTGAGGAAATGCAGTACAAAGAAGAAATAAATTTGGTATCAGAAGATTGAAGTTTAATTAGGTTGGGCAGCCAACCTTTGAGATTTCTGGAGTCTTAAAAAGTGCATTGTTACTGCTCATACTTCTGGGGTTGCAAATGATCCTTAGCATCCCATGAAACTGATTCATGACCCAAAAGTAAATTATTAATCACTTAATTTCAGCTACATTTAATACTCCTCCAATTCTGAAAACCTCTGGGAAATTCCATTTTCATTCTTCAGGATGACAGGAAGACAAAATGGAAGTGACTAGTTATGAGAAAGATTAATGTAAATTTTGAACAAATTACATTTGATGTTAAAAATAATATATTGAATTATTTGCCATTTTGCCAGATATGAGGCATAATCAAGAAGAAACTAACTCCAGTGGTAAATATTTAAGACTGGTTTTCGATATAATATAAATGTGCAAATCCCAAGCACGCAAGTATTTCTGTGATTATAAACGTTACTTACTAGGTAATAATGGAATAACAGAAAAACTATTAAGAAGGCAAATTAGAAATGCCTATCAAAAAAGGAATTAATAAATTAGATGAAATGCTACAAAATAGTTAAAAAGGGGGAAGTAGATCTACATACGTAAATAAGATAAATTAAAAAAACAAAGTTGGGTGCTGGGCGTGGTGTCTCACATCTGTAATTCCAGCACTTTGGGAGGCCATGGCAGGCAGTTCACTAGAGCCCAGGAGTTTGAGACCAGCCTAGGCAACATGGTGAAACCCTGTCTCTGCAAAAATTAGCTGGACATGGTAGTGTGCCCCTGTAGTCCCACCTCTCAGAAGGCTGAGGTGGAAGGATCACCTAAACCCGGGTAGTTGAGGCTGCAGTGAGCTGAAGTCACACCCAGGCTGGAATGCAGGTGTCTCACACTGCTTACAGCCTGGGTGACAGAGTGAGACCCTGTCTCAAAAAAAAAACAAAAAACAAAAAAACAAAGTTGAGTAAAAAAGTAAGATAAAGAATCTAAATTATATCAAATGTATATATAATAGCATATATATACATGTATATATGCTAAATATACACACCACAGACATTAAAAACTACACACAATATATTTTTGATGGAGATATATATATATGTGTGTGTATATGTATGTATGTGTATATATATAATTATATATATTTATATATATAATTATATAATTATATATATATAATTATATATATAAATATATATAAATGTTATTTAATGGAAAGAACAAAAACCCACCAAACTCATGTTAGTGGTTTCCTCTCACATAAGAGTAGAGAGCACCTAGAAGTGGACCCAATGGGCTTTAGCCATACGTTTTAGGTTAGTAATTATTGACAGCAAATACACTAAAATGCTAACAGTTTTAGCATCTGAGTGGTGGAGACGATGATGTTAATTATGGTTTTTGGCTTCCTTTACTTTGCTATAACTTTACACTTATTTTAAGAGCTAGATTTTTAAGCAAAAAAAAACAAAAAAAAAAGCCTTGAATCAAAACAAATTGCCAACAAAAAGACTATTTTAAAACAATGAAGAGGGTGAGCACAGCGGCTCACCTGTTATCCCAGCACTTTGGGAGGCCAAGGCAGGAGGATCGCTTGAGTCCAGGAGTTTGAGACCAGCCTGGGTAATATAGTCATACCTCATCTCTACAAAAAAAAAAAAAAAAAAAATTTGCTGGGGATGGTGGTGCACGCCTGTGGTCCCAGCTACTTGGGAGGCTGAAGTGGAAGGATGGTTTGAGCCCAGGAGGCCCAGGCTGTGGTGAGTCATGAACTGGGCACTGTACTCCAGCCTGAGCAAGAGAGCGAGACTCCGTCTCAAACAAAAACAAAACAAAAACCAAAAATGAAGTCTGGCCTTCTTCTATTAAGTTAAACACATGTAAACAAGTTTCAGTAGAAGAACAATAGGCACTCTAACAAGAAACTGACCGCAAGTTCCTACTTTTTATGTAGACAAGGTAATTTCTATATTCAAATAAACACAATAATCCTGTTCGAAAAAATACTGTTAGTGAAGCAATCAATGCTTAGTTAAAAACTACTGGTTTGTTCGGATAATTGTTACCCTTTTGTTGTGGTGGTGTTCAAAAAACTTGATCATAGGAAATAGAAGTGTGGTGCCAAATATAAGCAGAAACAAACCAGAGAATTCAAGGTTGAAATAAGAACATAGTATTCATTCTGACCAAAGGCTAACTTGTCATCACCCTAATAAAAGAGAGAGTGTGTATATGTGTGTATGAGAGACAGCGAAAGAGAGAGACAGAGAGAGAGAGAGGGAAAAGAAACTCTTGAGAAAGGAGGATTTTCATGGGTCTTTCTGGGTTCTGAACAAAAATCGTATTTTTCTTCAGGGTAAAAACAATGAAGGAGCCTGGGCACGTGGCTCACGCCTGTAATCCCAGCACTTTAGGAGGCCGAGGCAGGCAGATTGCTTGAGGTCAGGAGTTCAAGACTGGCCTGGCCAACGTGGTAAAACCCTGTCTCTATTAAAAATATAAAAATTAGCTGGGCATGGTGGTGCATGCCTGCAGTCCTAGCTACTTGGGAGGTTGAAGCAGGAGAATCGCTGGAACCCGAGGGGCGGAGGTTGCACTGAGCTGAGATCATGCCATCGCACTCCAGATGGGGTGATGGAATGAGACTTTGTCTCAAAACAAAAACAAAAGGAAAAACAAAAACAAAAACAAAAAAAAATGAAGAACAAAACCAAAACACAGACATTTTCCCAGTCTAGATCAGACAGATACATACACACACACGCACACAAACACACACACACATACACACACATACATAATTGCAGCTCATGAATGCTGCTGAAATTATAGCAACATGATATAATAGTAATAATACATTTTAAGAAGGATTGCTAATAATTCAGCTTTTGTTATTTTGTAGGTCAAATAAGTTTTTGAAAGCTAATCTGAGAACTAAAACACATTTTTAGAAAAAATTTTTAATAGGAAAATGTGCTTCACAATCTTCTATAGAAGATTATTTTACAAGTTAAGGAATCTTAAATAAATATCTTTAATTATATTATTAACAGTTGTCTTGGACTAATGGAATTTAAAAATTTTAAATAATCTCACCAAATGCTTTGTTAAAATAGTATCATTAAATTATAGCCTTGCAAACTTTGCTTTTTTTGAAAATGGTCTCAGCTTAGCTAACGCTTTATTTGGAAATGTGCTTTTGGCATAGTAATCTTTTCTAAATGTAAAAGGGCAACTCAAAATGATTATTTTTATTCATTAAGAAAAAATTGTATATCTATTTGGTAGAATAGATTTACATTTCCTTTGGAATTGAACAGTGAAAGAGGCAATATAAAATACATAAAGTGTACTTAGTAAATCATCTCTCCATGAGGGCCGCTGGGGCTTTCCTCTCTTCTGGAAGGCTGTGTGGCAAGAATCCCTTTTCTAATTTGATTGCCATATGGCCACACCTGCTGTTGTTTCTGGCCACATGCTGGCTTTCTCAAAGCCTTCTGTATTTCCTCCTCTTCCTATCAAATACCTTAAAAATTTGCCTGATTCCTGTCCCAGTTCTCTGTGCCTATGGTAAAAATTTCACTCAGGCTTTAAGGTGGAGAAGAATATTACGTGGGGTCTATATATACATGCCTGGGCACGTATATCCTACCTCAGAGTTTTCTTTTATAAGTCTGGCCATTCAATGACATTTAGATACAATGTAAAAACACTGGTTGAGATGAGACAAAGCTAGAAGAAAAATTTATCAAGCTAAACACACTGAAGTCCCAGCTTGTGAATGGTAAGAGAGACCCACTATTGAAGAACACAAGTTATCTGAAAATTGCCTTTATCTACCAAGCAACATTTAATTTGTGAAATTAGTAATTTGGATTGGCCATTCACATTTAATTTTTAAGAAATGATCATTTCTTTTTTATAAATGAAATTGAATCATATGTATATAATCTATACATTATGTTTATAAAAGTGCTGTAACAAAAGACAGAACAGACTTGAGAAAGCAAGTGCGTTCTGACCACACTCATGTTTATTTCACTCATGTTTATTTGAGGCAATAGTAAAAACCTTTGATATTAGATATATTCTGTAATTCAAAGAAACAATTGTCATATACCACAAAATTTGACCTCCTTTTCATTTATCTAATACAAATATGTTATTGAAGTTCATTTTGTAGCATATTTTGTTTTTCAAATAGTAAAAGTAACATATATTGCTAGATATATGATGAGGTCTTACTGAATTATATGAGTTTATTCATCTCCAAACTCTAAAGAACTGGTGTTAACCCACAAATTGTCATTCTCCTTGTGAATTATTCTATTTTAAAATATTAACCAAAGTTTTTTAGAGTAATGTGAATTAGCAATATGTTTGTTTCACTTTCTACAGGATGCTTAAATTACAGACTGAATTATTCTTGATAAGTATTAAATGTAATCAGTAAACAATCTTTGGCTACTATTAGATCATGAAATTCACAAAGCTTAATCATATCAAGTTGTTTATAAGAATGTTTAAGTTACATAATATCCTTTTCTCTGTAACATTTGCCTACATATATGTGTATGTATACACACACATATACATAGGCAAATGTGTAGGTACACACACACAGACACACACACACACACACAGAGCAAGATTGAGAGAATAAGAAACGAATAGAGAGAAACTGAGCAAAAAAGAAGGGCAAGATGGGAAAAAGGAAATAGGTATACACTCCAAGTATAAAAAATCTAGGTCTCAGCTTATTGCGTAATATGATTGTTAGGGATTCTTTAATGCCATTTTCATCACAGCACATTCACATATCTAATGCTGAAATACTTTGTAAGCAAGTGCATGAATTATTAAAAAAAGGTTGGTGGTGTGATACAGGAATGGAATGCAATCAGTGGTGGTCAAGACTAGCATTTGAGGTTCTGCTACAGTTGTGGATCTTAGAATTAAACACTACCTCCAATATATCAAAAGTAGATTGTGCTGTCTTTAGCTCCTGAACATGCTATATTCTTAAAAAGAGTTTCATTAGTTTTTTTCAGCAAAATGCATCCTACATTCTATGATGGACTATAAAGATAAGAATTATAACTATCTATTGTAATTTATTAATACTACTAAATGTTGAGCAATCGCCATGGTCTGATCTTAGTAGAAGGTGATAGCATAAGAACTGTGTACAAGAAACCCCTATGACACAAGTTTACCTATATAACAAACCTTCACATATATACCCCTGAACCTGAAAGTCAAAAAAAAAAAAAAAAAAAAAAGACTTGTAATCACTACTCTAGTAAATGGATGCTTTTTAATACAATCTATTTTATAATTAAAAACAATGTTGTTGGCCGGGCGCGGTGGCTCAAGCCCGTAATCCCGGCACTTTGGGAGGCCGAGGCGGACGGATCACGAGGTCAAGAGATCAAGACCATCCTGACCAATATGGTGAAACCCCGTCTGTACTAAAAATACAAAAAAATTAGCTGGGCGTGGTAGCGTGCGCCTGTAGTCCCAGCTACCCGGGAGGTTGAGGCAGGAGAATTGCTTGAACTCGGGAGGCAGAGGTTGCAGTGAGTCAAGATTGCGCCACTGCACTCCAGCCTGGCACCTGGCGACAGAGCGAAACTCTGTCTGAAAACGAAAAACAAAAAACAAACAACAACAACAACAACAAAATCAGTGTTGTTGATCATGTTTATATTTCTTCATTCGTATCAGACAAATAATAGTACCAGTAATAATAAAAGTTCTAATTTAATACTTATCTATGCTAGACACTTTACATATATACATACTCTGATTCATAAATGTGTATACACACACACACAGACACACACATTTTCAAACATCAGAATAGCCTTGCGAGGTACTTATAATAACTCCCACTTTATGGATTAGGAATGTGATATTCAGGCAAACTACCCACAGCCACATAGATAATAAGTAGATGAGACTAAATTATATTCTAGTCTGCCTGACTCCAAACTCTCTGTGGCCACTAGATGTTTCTCCAGAGAATAAAGATATAAGTCATAGAACAACTAATTGATAATCATAAATTCTTAATAAGTAGGTGAGAAATTTATATGCTGTATATAATGCACAGATTACTAAAACAGGTCTAAAGTCAAAATATCAGATCTTTCTAAACACAAAGTCATTTCGATGTTAGTGAAACTTTTAGTATTATTAAACAGCTTCACTGCAATATGACTTATATATCATAAATCATTTAAAAGAGTGAAACTCCAAGTTTTTTAGTGTATTTAAGAAATGTGAACCAATCACCATAATTTAATTTTATATTTTCATTTCACCAAAATGAAACTCTGTACCCACCAAAAGTCACTCTTCATTGTCCACCCCTCACTGCCATGCAATAACCCATCCATACTCTCTCCAATCTTAGCAACCACTATATTTTCTGTCTTTAAAGATTTGCCTATTCTGGACATTTTATATAAATAGCAACATATAATATATAGTCTTTTATAACTGGCCAAATTATAGTCAAACACATCTGGTGATAATATTACAGTAAGGTTGATGCTTCATGTCAATTAAGCGTTATAAGAACATTTTATAACATCATATAATAATTGCTTAGAAAAATACTCCTTGGGTGAAAATATGATTTTCTATGAGTTTGAAATGCTTAGAAACTGTGAACAAAATAAGTAAATCTATGCATATAACTTCAGATACCATCAAGATCAATGTTCCTTAACTAATCTCTTTCTTGAATAATACTCTAATCTGATATTTAAAAAAACCTATAATCACTTTTCTACCTACACGATTATGCTGGTTAGATGATGAAGTGAAAATAAGAAAATCTGGGGTCTTTTAACTAGCAGAGGAGAGACTACTCCTTTTAGAGATACTCTTAAGATAGTGAGCTAGGAAGACAAATGTAAAATTTAATGGATAATTTACAACAATTTTCAGATCATAAAATTTGATTTCAATTATTTTTAATGGCTTGGCTATTCTTCTGGTACTCAAGAATGTTCTGATCGATTGTAAATGTTCATGACTTCATCCACACATTTAGAAACTCCTCATCAATTTTTTAGCCCAGATTTTCTCTCCTAGACAATTCTCTGGGCTACCCCTTCCCAGTGTCCTCTCTCCCTTCTCCTGGTACCCACTTCCAATTTCTTCTTCCAGTCCACTCATGATGGTATCGCTTTTTCACTTGCATACATGAGATTGAGTGAAAAATGCTATAAAATATCAATGTGATTTTTTTCTTTAAATAAAAACTTACTGTTCAAACAGTTTTCATGTTTAGGTAATATTGTAATAATTAAAGTTTAAATGAAGTGATTAGTTTCAGGTCATAAAACCAAAGTATTTAGCACTGAATTTCCAAATGTGTCCTGTCTGAATTACTGTTAAGTCAATGCCACTCTTTGCTATAATTATCTTCTGACAGTATCATATTGATGGCATCACTGAATACCCATATAAATATCAGTCTAAGAGACAAAGAAAGATGTAAGGAAGAGATAAATGAAAATGAATGCCATTAACAGTGCAATTTATACCTGTGGTATATTAGCAGAATTTTTTCTTTAAAGATTATTGGTTTTTTAAATGGATTTTTAAAATGTCTGATTATTTTAACCAAATGTTATTCTAAGAACATTCTTGAATATAATGTCATTACACATAAAAATATTTTGTTAAACAAATAATGGCTCTTTACAAGGACTGCAAATTGATGGAAAACTAAGCAACTTCTCAAAATCAAATATTTATGCTTTGTGTGTATGTGTTTTATACATAATCGTAAATTCAATAGCCCTAATAACATTTCATAGAAAACATATGAAAATCCATCGGCCAGATGGAATATGATAATCTCCATATCTATCAAAATAGCATTTATTTAACCTACAATTTTATCTCTGATTTTATCTCCTACCATTAATATAATTCTCTAAATTTTAGAAATGTAAGCTATTATTAGTATATTAAAGGTTTCAGAAATAAAACCTCATTGTCAGTAGAATAAACAAATACATTAAGAGCAGAGAAAAGGGAAACATGTCTATTATTTGAATTATTGTATAGACATTCAGTGGTTTTATTCTAGATGTACCCTAAGTAGACAAGACTGAAGAATAAACACTTAAGAATCATGAAGTTCCAAAAACAAGCAAAAAAGACTTCCAAGACATGCATTTTACTGTATTGAGCTTAATAATAATTTAAAGAAAATAGCTGACAAGATTTCTCTGATTTCTGGCTAATTTCACTTTATTTTAGACTGTGGATTATATATTTTCATATTTTAAAAAATCTATGTGGTTCATAGGAAGGCAACATTGCAAACAAACCTGAGATAGCAGAGATGTGTGGAGAAAAAAGAGGCACATAGTGAGTAAGGAACAGGAAATGCCGTATTAAATAAAATAAAAGCAATGCACAACAGCAAGAGAAACTGGGACAAAGATATTCTCAATGATTAAGAAACAAAATACATCATTATATATACAGAAATCCTTTGAGTTGTGTAAAAATTAATGGCTTATATTTTTCATTGCAATGTCTTGATTAAGTCCTGATGGAAGTAATCTGTTCACTTTAACTTCTCAAGTAAACCCCAATGGGTCAGTACTGGTTCTCTTTTCAACACCTTCTTCTTCAGTGGGCAAAATGGCACTGTATAGATGTTGGATTGCAGGAATTCCCAAAAAGTAGAAGTCAAACATTTTTTAATATATATTCTGAAGGCTCCTTGTGGACAGTTTATTTAAAATGTGCAAACAAGACACGAAAATGTTTTATGCCCGCCTGTGAAATAGTTGAAATAATGAAATTTTCCCTATCTTTTACTCTCTCTTTTTCATCTACCCTCCCCTTTCTCTATATCTGTTTTGCTTCTCTTTGTGTTGAAAAAAGTCATAATTGCAACACTGAATTATTATTAAGGCTTGTTTTAAATCGCTGCCTGGGAAATAAATTAGCCCCTAGTCCCACACAGTAATAATGTCAGTAAATGAGAGCTTCCAGTTATGGTGCAGGAAATTAAAGTAATGATGGCCAAAGCTTTAACAAAGTCACAAGAGACTACATATTATTGATTCTAAGAAAAGATAGATTTCTGCTGTCCAAAAAATGACATCTGTCTCAAAGTAAATGACTAAAACACAAACCAAACAAATTGAATATGTTCGGTAACAGGAAAATTCCCAAATAAGGAGAAAAAAATTAATGTAAAACAAAAACGTAATTTGGAACTTCAAGAGAGCAAAATGGAACTACTTAACAACATTTCAAATAGTATAAGGTCACAAATAACTATATTATTCAATTTCTTGGTAGGAAAATGCATTGAGCAAAATGTAAAATCCCATGATCTAGGTGAAATGACTGATAGGGGGTTTCTTTTTGTGTTGATGAAAATATTCTAAAATTAGACCTTAGTGATGAATGTATAATACCATGAAAATCCTAAAAACAACTGAAGTGTATACTTAACTAGTGAGATTTATGTTATATGTATATATCAAAGTTATTATTTAAAAAAACAAACCTATATCAACCTAACATCCCTCCCCTAAGATATCTTTAGGGGCAACCTCAGATAATGTTTTTTGGCTAATCCTAGTCTATTTCAAAAATGTCACTGGAATGAACAGAAAAATCACAGACTTGATTACAATTCACAAAGGTAAGATTAAAAAATAATTGTTTTAAATATATTTAGACAAATGGTTTTAAATAGCCTGCCACTATACTCAAAGACTCAACGGGAATAAGTCTTTTAATTGTATTGTTGGTGCCTAAAATAGCATATTTCACATATGCTGTTTTAACTATGCTCCCAATAATTCTGGCTTCCTCTCCTTGTCATTCCCCTTTTATGAATCCTCACTTCTGAGAAGCAAGCTGTTTTATTGCCAGCATGTTCAGACTGCTGATTGCTGGTGGAAAGTCATGAAATTTGGCTTATTAACTTCTGTACAAATTGAAGTTATCTAACCTCATTTGAGCCTTCACTGCTACTTGAAAATCTTTTTATTAATGTCTAATTGGCTCCTTAGCACATTTTCCATAGTGTTCATTTCAAAGTCTTTCAAATCTGTTCTCTTTAAGTGACCTCACCTATTCACTCAATAGAAATCAACATCTTTTACTTGATGTAAAATTTCCTCTGCTTCAAAATTTACCTTTCCTTTCCTTTCCTTCACACTCACCTCAAAAATTCAGGGTCATTTTACAATTTCCAAAATAAATAAATAAATAAATAAATAAATAAATAAATCTTAGTTTATTTGAAATAACCTAACTTGGCTTATCTCACATCTGCTACCACCTAGCTCTATAACGACAGGCAATGCAATACATTTATCTATTTTATTTTCTCACCTGCAAAATTAGTGCCACGGACTTTGCAAGTTCTAAGACCACTTTTAGTAGTAATCAAGATTTTCCTAATCTTGCGTTTAGTCTTGTGTATTTCTATCCCCCCAGGACTTTTCCCTTTCCTTTGGTCCATATATTCTATAAGGAATTTTCTCTCCACAAATCTCCTTCTATTAATTTGATTCTTCTCACCCTAGATATGCTTAAGACTTCATCTTTAAAATCTTCCTTCATGATTACCACGTAAGTTAATATTTTCACTGTTTTTCAATCAACTTACTTCTGGGTGTAAATAACACTCTTACTACTGACATCTCTTCACACCTTCCAATTTGCCTTCTTCTTCCAGTACTTTGCACAAATGGCTGTTGCACTATTTGGGAAGCTGAGGCAGAAGGATCACTTGAGCTCAGAAGGTCCAGCAGCCCAGGCAACATACAAACCCCACCTCTTAAAAAAAAAGACTTGTTACAGAGGTCAAATGTTTTTTGTTTTTTTGTCTTTTTATAACTTAAACTAATTTTGACATAAAACACCACTGATGGTAGTCTTTTGTTTTTGTTTTGTTTCGCCTCTTAGAGATGAGGTTTCACTCTGTCATCCAGGCTGGAGTAAGGTGGCATAATCACAGCTCACTGTAATCTTGAAAGCCTGGGCTCAGGTGACTCCCCTGCCTCAGCATCCTAAGTAGCTTCATAGGCATGCACCACCTTGTCTGGTCACTGGTGGTGTTTTGTAAAACCATCTTCACACTTTCTTCTCACTTCCCTTGAATCTGAATCTCATGGTGATCTTTCTAAGTGTCTGCTTACCTCTTATTTTTTCTCCTGGGGCTATGTTCTAAATATGATTATTCATCAGAGATCTATCTTGGTTTCCTTTCTAATCTTCTTCTAATAAAACTTTGATTTACTCTGGGGATCTCAACTGTTATATGTATGTAGATTAAAAATATATTTTTATTTGAACTTCATCCTAATATGCTGCGAATCTCCATGTATATGTCTTACCAATTTAAAGCTACGTTGAAAACAAAATTCATCACTCTACCTCAATGCCCACCTAGAAAGAAGGAGAAAAACACAAGCTGTCCTGTTCCTATACTCTTTCTCTTGATGACATAAAAGGTTTTCCAGTGACTCGAACTGACTTGTCAGGAAGTAGAGAAGACACCAGTGTCAGGGGCTACACCAACCTGTGCTAGCAGACTAGCAAACAGCTTTTCACACAGCTAGTTCTTCCTTTGACAAAAGTCTTAATTTTCTGAAGAAAAATAAAATTATGATCTCTTTGTAATTATACAAGGTTATGATGTAGATGTGGAAAAATTATGCTGTTTTAAAACAGCGTCACTTTAAGTCTCAATGTATTTTTTTCTTTTTACATCATAACCAAAGTATAACCATGTATTGACTTATACACATTTACTGCCCCAGTTCCTTCATTTATTGCTGTGAGGTAATATAAAGACCTTAGTTTCTAAGAAAATCCAACACTTTTAATTTACCTAGATTTAAAAATAAAGAAAACAATAAACTTACACTTTATCTGTTCCATAACTCCTGTAGTCTACTGCAGCTGACACAGCCACAATCAGTGCAGGCATCCCATAGCCAACCAGATAAAAGTATTTCCTACGTGAATGTTCACTCTCAAAAACCTCCACCAGCATGATATAGAGCTGCACTCCCTCCAGAAACATCCAGGTGAAGGCAGCCAAGAAGAAGAAATGTAAGAGGGCAGCAAAAACAGCACAGGCAATCTAGGAAAAGGAACAAATGATTTAGTCAAATCACTACCACATGGAATACTGGTCAACTGCCATAAAACCAAATTAAATATTTACCAAGACTGCATAACAACAGGTCTACAAAATAATAATCCAGAGAAGATTCTTAAAACATAGATATTAAAACTAATAAACTTAAATATAACCTATCTTTGAAAACTGGCTTTAACATTAATAATGGCTTATGGATGACATCATAGCATTAGAATAAAAAAATTATAATACTTAGGAAAAATTCTAATAAGAGCCTATGAATAATTATTCCTGAGATTAGCATAAAGATTTTAAAATAGATTTTAAGAATTTTTTCTCTTGGCCATAATCATGTATATACTAACATATTAAGTTCTTTAACTGTCAATGAAACAGAAACATTAAAACTAAGAGGAAAATTAAATAGTGTAATTAATTGCAGTATTTTAATGATGATATTAGTTATTGTTTGTTTCATGATGATATTATTAATTATTCGTAATTGTTTGTTTATTTCTTCCCAAAAGAATTTAAGGTGGTGTTGGAAAATTCATGGTGAACATGATTAAAAATGGATCTGGTTGAAATTAAATGTTCCCAAACTGCTTTCTTTCTCTGAATTTTTGTTACTGTACTAAATATTGATTTAGACAACCTTGGTCAAAAAAGGCAGCCAGCTCTTATTTTTGTATATTTTCTCAACTATACAATTTTCAGCTGACCAACTGTCAATTCTTTACTCTCATGTCAGTTCCTGAATTCTCATTTCTTTCAGTTCTTCTTCCTTACAGGAAGCCCCGACTAGGCCGTGTGCAGTGGCTCATGCCTGTATTCCCAGCACTCTGGGAGGCCAAGGAAGGCATATCAGGAGGTCAGGAGTTTGAGACAAGCCTGGCTAACATGATGAAACCCGATCTCTACTAAAAATACAAAAAAAAAAAGCTGGGTGTGGCGGCAGGTGCCTGTAATCCCAGCTACTTGGGAGACTGAGGCAGGAGAACTGCTTGAACCCAGGAGGTGGAGGTTGCAGAAAGCCAAGACCGTGCCACAGCACTCCAGCCTGGGCAACGGAGCTAGACTCCATCTAAGAAAAAAAAAAAAAAGGAAGCCCTGACTAAAATCTATAGCAGCTACTAGAAAAAGTCAACAAACTTATATAAGTTACCAGAGTAGTATGGGTTCATTGATGAGTATGATCCTTATGAAATAAGACAAAAGGGCAGGTCAAATTTTAGGTTACAAACATGACATTGAAGGAGAGGTCTGGAAGTCCTACAT
Source organism: Cacajao melanocephalus (assembly GCA_963573385.1). NCBI lineage: Eukaryota > Metazoa > Chordata > Mammalia > Primates > Pitheciidae > Cacajao > Cacajao melanocephalus. Next base: position 112,749 of record CAUYLG010013763.1, read on the forward strand.
CTGAGGAGCTAGAAAGCAAGCTGGTGCTAAACACTATGTGGAGTGCAGAAAAGGAAACCTTGCTAGCAAGGGGAGTGAAGACAAGTTTTGCTGAGCTGTACTCTACCCATGTTTTCATATCAGTCATTGTTCTTTATATTACTTGTTAGAAATGAGTTTTGTGTGGTATGCAATATTTGGCAAAGTTTTTTATATCATATGTAACATCAGGAAACAAAAATTAGAATAAGGTTTCTAAATGAAAAGAAATCACACAGCATTTGAATTGCAAGCTAACAAGAGAATAAAATGATATATTCTTGGAAAATAACACAATTTTCCATTTCTTGCTTTTTAGAGTTAGAACTTCAACTATTAATTTTTGTTAAATAAGGCTTTACTTTCTTGGGGAAAGAAATGTGTACTTTGATTGCTTATTCATAGGTATGTATTTATGGGGAAAGCTGTCACATTAGTATATGATACCCAATTAAAAATATAATCACCATAATTGTACCCTTCACAGTCATTAATCATGAATGTGTAATCACAAACATGAATCCAACTGCATTTTTATTGTAAAGTACTCCATACATATGGACACATACCAGAAAACAGCATTAAGTGAACAAACTATTATGCTCAAAGTCTTCTACAAAATGAAACTTTTATGCTCATTTGCAGTTTTACTTATGATAACAAACTTGTATCATGAATAAATCTTAAGCAAACTAAAACTGCCTCCCAAAAATTCTAAGTGGGCATAAAGTCTGTGTAATATATTAAGATATTATCTATTATTTATATTTTCTTCTTGGTTTTAGTGACACTGGGCTAGGGCTGTTCATTTTTTTTGCCTTTTCTTTCCCTTTTCCTCTTCCTCCTTTCCTTGATATGAATAAATGCAGGCTGCAATAACGTACAGGGTTGGCACTTAAAGACATGACCAGAACTCACGCAAATATAAAGTGTCAAACAAAATTTGGGAAGACTTTACATATACTAAAAATGATTTGCACATTGTACTATTTTCCAAAATACATCAATTGGAAAAACTCGTTTTAGACATGCAGATTTTAATGTAATATCAGCTGAATTTAAGGATACTATAAAATTTAAAACACAATTCTGTTTATTAGAAAAAAAGATATTCTTCCATTTTCTAAATAATTTTACCAAGGTTTCCTCAATATTGAGCTCTGTGGTTAAAACAAAAGAAAAAAATAATGACAATATGTAATTCCTTAGAAAGACAAGTTTATGACATAATTTCTGAAGAAATGTATATCTTATTTATTGGTAATGGGAACACAAAATGGTACAGCAACTTTGGAAGACAATTTGTCAGTTTCTTTAAAAACTAAATACACTCTTACCATGTACTCCACAAATTGTGCTCCCTGGTTTTATCCTAAGGAGTTGAAAACATATGTCCACACAAAAACTTGCACACAAGTGTTCATAGCAGCTTTCTTCATAATTGACAAAAGCATAATTGACATCTTGGGAAGCAGCCAAGATGTTCTTCAGTAAATGAGTAGATCAGGCAATGGTGGTACATCAGACAATGGAATATTATTTAACTCTAAAAATAAATAAGCTCTCAAGTCACAAAAAAGCGTAGAGGAAATTCAAATATATATATGACCATTTGAGAGAAGCCACGGTCAGGCGTGGTGCCTCATGCCTGTAATCCTAGCACTTTGGGAGGCTGAGGCGGGAGAATTGGGTAAGTCCAGGATTTTGAGACCAGCCTGAGCAACATGGCGAAACCCTGTCTCTATTAAAAATACAAAAAGTTAGCTGGGCATGGTGGCGCATGTTACTCCAGGGGCTGTGGTGGGAGGATTGCTTGAGCCTGGGAGGTGGAGATTGCAGTGAGCCAAGATCATGCCACTGTACTCCTGCCTGAGTGACAGAGTGAGACAGAAAGAAAGAAAGAAAGAAAGAAAGAAAGAAAGAAAGAAAGAAAGAAAGAAAGAAAGAAAGAGTGAGAGAGAGAGAGAGAGAAAGAAAGAAAGATAGAAAGAAAGAAAGAGAAAGAAAAAGAAGGAGAGGGAAGAAGGGAGGGAGGGAAGGAAAGAAAGGAAAGAAGTCAGGCAAGAGAAAGAAAGCACGAAAGAAAGGAAGAAAGAAGCAAAGAACAAAAGAAAGAAGAAAAAAGATAGACAAAAGAGAGAGACAGAAAGAGAGAGATACCAATCTGAAAAAGCTACATACTATATGATACCAATTATATGACATTCTGAAAAGCCAAAACCATGGAGATAGTAAAAAAAAAATAGTGGTTACCAGAGATTAGTGGGAAAGGAGGAATAAACAGAAGCAGCACAGAGGATTTTCAGGGCAGTGAAAAAATTATACCCTAAGGGTAGCTATGTGCCATTATACATTTGTTCAAAACCAGAGAATGTACAATACCTAGCGTGAAATCTAATGTAAACTATGGAATTTGGGTGATAATGATGTGTCTATATGGGTTCATCAGTTGTCACATGTGTACTGCTCTGGTGGCGGACGTTGATAATGAAGGAGGCTGTGTATGTGTAGGAGCAGGGGATAGGTGAGAAATGTCTGTAGCTTCTGCTCAATTTTGCTGCAAAGCAATAACTGCTCTAAAAAACAAAAATCTATTTTAAAATGAAATATACACCTTATTCATAAAATCTGCTGCTTATTTATGACAATGGAATATGAAAAATGGAAAACTGAGTAAGGCCAGAAAATTAGTATCTATCTTAGATGACTAGAAGAAATGATACTTTCAAACATAAGTATTTTTAGTATTGGTGATACTGAAAAGCTGGAAGTGGAAAAATTCTTTGCTAGTGTCAATGTAGGTTGCTTACTGGCTGGTCGGTTCGGTTGATCCCAATCAGGAAGAGCAGCTCTGCTACAAAGAGACTGATGCAGAGGTTCTTGTGGATGGTGTTACGGTCACTCTGGAGCCCACGGAAAAAGCAAAATGTGAAGATGCAAATCAGGAGACAAACAAGGGACAGCAAAATTCCAACCCACGTGATCACATCCAGAAGGAGGTCATGGACTGCATCACTGTGCTGGAAACACAACGAAAAAGCCATAAGTTGCACTTATACATAACCAATTACAATATTTTATAAGGGCCTGGATTCAGAAAGCATGATGGTAATAATCCTCAAAATACCCTTTATACCCACAGTGAATAAAGTAACTTAACGATTTGAGTTTTCTCTTCCACACATAAAGCATTTTGTCTTTTCTGTGAGGTGTAAATCAGTTTGGTATTCAGAGATGCCAGTAGTATTTGCTTCTTTCTTAGCTACAAACATTTTCAGAATATAAGTAGTTAAAGCAAATGGACTGAATTCTGGCCAAAGATTTCAAGGTAAAACATTTTATTTTTTAAATTTTATCACTTTTTTAGACTAATTTTCAGAGCATCTCCACTAGGGAATACTATCTAAAATTTTAAGCTTTATACTTGGGGAAGTTGTATCTCAACTTATTTTTGAATCATCTACGGGTTTTAAAATTAAAAATGCAATTCCTTTATCCTGTAAATCTTGTATGATAATTTCCAAGGTTGTGTCATGTAAGTATGTATTTTCATAAAGATCCCCAGTGAATTCTGATGAATAGCCACACATGTGTACTATTTATTTTGTGGGCAGATCTAAAAGAATGAGGATATTCATTGGATTTATATTCATACTGAATGGCTTAAAGAGATCAGCAAGTTTCATCTTTGAAAGGTTTTGCGTGAATAGAGCCTGTTATACATTGACAGAAAATAAATATTCAGAATTGCTATACTAAACAGTGGCATATAGCAGGCAGTAGAGCTAAGAAACAAGAAAAAGTTCATGAAAACTTCTGTACTGAAACACATGTTTTGGTTCTGTTAAAATAGTCCGGTAAGCTCCAGGTCTGCCATGTTCCTTGGTTGTCAACTACTTCATTTATGTCCTTGTTCTAAGATTCAGAACTCTTATTTCTACCCCATGGTATTTTGTCCCTACCCTAGAAAAAGCTTCTGTGAAACTTTAGAATTTATAGAGGCCCAACAAATAAGCATATAAACATGTTGAAGCAAAGTTGAGAAATTGTCTATGACTGTCAAAATTCTCTTCCTTCAAAGTTTTTGGACAAGCCCTAAATACCTCACTTCTGTCAGTAGCAGAATGGATAAATGAATGGATAAAAGGTTTAATTTATACAATGATATTTTGAAAAGTAGTAGAAAATCAATATACTACATTTACAGTCAAAAACATGAATACACAAAAATCTAATATTCATTTTTAAAAAGCAAGCATCAAAAGGATCTACACAAAGTGACATCATTTTTGTAAAAATTTAAAAGATGAAATCAATGGCATTGATTTTTTTCTGGATATATGCAAAATTGGTAAAAGTATAAATATGTACATGGAAAAATTTTGAGTTGACAACAAAGAATTGTCTTTCTAATTGATACCTTTCTCAACTATATAGATCACACACACTGACCTTTGTTTTAGGATAGAAGTTGCCAAATTTAGTTGGCTTCACACTAAGCCCAATTTTCACGTATATAAATATTCAGATTTTCCAAACACTGCTATGTTCTCACTTATAATCAGGAACTAAACACTGAGTATTCTTGCATATAAATGTGGCCACAGTAGAAACTTGGCACTACTAGAGGTGGAAGGGAGAGAAGGAGGGGAGCAATGGTAGAAAAACTATTGGGCACTATGCTCACTCAATACCTGGGCAATGGGATCATTCATATCCCAAACCTCAGCATCACACACTACATCTATGTATCAAACCTGCACATGTACCCCACGAATCTAAAATAAAAGTTGAAAAAAAAATGAATTTTAAAGGCAGACATCTGAAAAACATATATCCAGGTTTTCTTCTTCTTCTCCTTCTTCTTCTTCTTCT
>CAUYLG010013764.1:0-19332 GCA_963573385.1 Cacajao melanocephalus
GGCGCGCCCCGCGGGGCGGGGGGGGGGGGGGGGGGGGGGGGGGGGGGGGGGGGGGGGGGGGGGGGGGGGGGGGGGGGGGGGGGGGGGGGGGGGGGGGGGGGGGGGGGGGGGGGGGGGGGGGGGGGGGGGGGGGGGGGCGGCGCGGGGGCGGGGGCGGTGGAAGCGGACGAGTGGCGACTGAGCGAGACCAGCAGTGGCCGGGACGCTGGTGTGGACGCGTGCTCTGACGCAGGGCTTCTCTCCGTTGTCTCCGCCCCGCTCGAGGCTCCCGGCCGGGCGTGCCTCACAGTGAGCACAGGGCTGGGTCCCAGCTGCTCTACCTCCGCTGGGGCTATTATTTTCGCAACCCCATCCACATCACCCTGCACTGGAGATCTTTAACCTTCAGCTCCGTTGACCAGGGCTGATGCAGCTCTTTTCTAGCTGTTGCTCACTCCTTGCCCAGCTGTAAGTAATGCAGTGGTACTTTAGGCATCCTCTTTACTAACGTTTGTTTATTCTTTGGGGGTATTCCTTGGACAGACCTAAGATAACCCATGGCGGTTCATCTCCTGTAGGGTTGTAGGGCCCCACAGGGTCGTGAGGTGTCCCTTATGTTGTGCTGAGGTGCAGGATCTGAGAAGTGAAGAGGACACTGAAGAACTGGTGAAATGCAGCTGGACTGCGGGGGGCACCCAACCTATGAGCCAAGATCATAGCAAGAGCCCCAAATGCCCAGAAGCATCTGTATTTATTAGGTACAAGCAGGGGGCAGGGTCGTGAGTGAGGTCATCATCTGTAGGCTTAGTAATAGGGCATACATAATCGTGAGTCACAAGTGAGGGGGCCACCCCATTATGTCACTTGGGCAGAGAGGTGGGCCTTGCACAGTAGGGGGCCGTGCTGTTCGCAGCAGTAGAGGGTCATGTACATTAAGGGGGTCCACCCCCATTAGGTCACTGAGGCAAGGAGGTGGGCTGTATGCAACAGGTGTCGTGTGCTACACTTCTTATATGGAGGCTGGAGATTTCAAAGGATTTCTAATAGAAGGATTCTGTAAGCCAATGCAGTGGGAGCTGACAGACTTGTGCTCATCTCTTAAGATATTTATGTTTATGGAAGGATGATTTGAGCTAGCACAGAAGCGAGAAAAGACTGACAGGGTGTACAGGCACCATGACTGGTCACAACAGAGGGGTTCTTCTCCCTTGGTTATTTCCAAGATCTCAGGCCTGAGGCCTGCTTTCCACAGGAACTGAATGCAAGGCGCTACAACTCCTTTATTAGGAGGACAGGCTCTTGCTCCAAGCCTACCATACAGCGTATGCCCTTTCAGGTAGGGACTCCACTGCCTGGGTCTTTGGTTCTTGTCCTGGTCTGGCTGTTTTCCCATGTACTGCTTCTGTTCTGTGACTGCTCTAGGCATTCGTCCTACTGTAAACTACTATAATGGTTATATGGAAGGATTATATAAATCAGCACTAAATGTGTCAGTACAGCTCCGACTACAATACCTATATGATTATAGAAAGATTATATAGAACTAAGTATGGTTATACATATAAGCTAGATATAGTAAGCGGTGAGTTATGCTTCAGGCACTAACTGTGCCTGGGGTCTGCACAGTTCTCCTTCCTCAGTGCCCATGGAGGGTGTTACCTACGTTTTTTGACCTGGAATAAGAAAAAATTTCTCTGAATTTGATCTGGGCAGCCTGTAAATTAATAAACGATGCTACTGCCTTTTTTTTTTAAATGGGATTTGTAGAATGAATATCATTTGAGTAGGGTAGTATGTATTTGGTCCTCAGATTATGAATCTTACAATCACTTGGGATGTTTGGTAAAAATTTGGGAAGCTTGACAATTTGCATGTTTAGTTAGCTCCCAGGTGATGCTTATGTAGTGTAAGATCTCAAAATACTGAGACTGCATAAAAATTGTGGCTAGGGATAATTTATTTCCTTGCTACTCAAAGCATGGTCCTCGGGCAGTAGCATCAACATCACCCTGAAGCTTGTTAAGAATCAGATTCTCACATGGTATCACTGACCTCCTGAATCACAATTTGCAATTAAAAGGATCTCTCAGGTGATCTGAATATAAATTAAAATTTGAGAAGCACTGCTACAGCAGAAGAAAATAGTTCTTAACCTTGGCTGTACATTACCATCACCTGGAGAACTTAAAAAAATAAAGACCGCTGCCTGGGCCTCACCCCAGACCAATTATATCAGAATTTCCAGGGGTTGAGGTCTGAACATCGTTATTTTTTAAAAGCTCCGCAGCGGATTTTAATCAGTAGTCAAGGTTAAAAACCAATGGTTTCACCTCGGTCATCTCATTATTGCCAACATATGTGTGATCCCCGTTGGTAACCATCTCAGTATCTGCTTACAGGCATCCAGATTGCTCTGTGAGCTTTCTTCACAGTTCGTCATAGTGGAGGCACATGTAATTTTGACCATATTGATAGTATCGTGCTTCAACTTTAGAGATAGACAAGGCATCACTAATGGTCAAAATATCCTGAGAAAATTTATCACTTTGGAATAAATGACCTGTATACTTGGAAATGCTACGTTGAGTAACAGTCTTTGAAAAGAAAGGAACTCTGCAAAACGAAGGGATTCTAGTTCTCACTAAAATTGCCTCCCTTTTCCCAGGCTGTTTGATCCTGCTCAGTTCTACCAAGTGAACTCTGACGTCTAAAGTCTCCTGCTACAAGTCCGTGAGTATGAGCCCAATTTTAGGAACTAATTAACAGTAGGGGACAACTGTGATTAAGTAGCTGTGATTTAACATTTCTGACACTGACCATTAGGGGTCAGTGTAACTCAGGAAAAAAATTTGGTATGAAAGATATAAATGTGAAGCTTAGGCTTAGATAATCTCCATAAGTACTCTGAAGGTACATCAATGTACTCATTCCTCATTCCTCTGTAAATGCTTGTATTAAGGCACTAGTCTTTGGATTATTTTGGCCACAGAACAACCCAGCCTGTCCTGACAGAGGGGCATACTGAATTAATTTGAATAGGGAAGAAGAGGTTGATGAAAACAGTAAAGGAGAAGGAAAAGCGATAAAAGAAATGGTGGAATCATGTGTAGTACCTCCTCAAAAATGTCCCAAATGTTTTATAAGTTTACAAACCCTGAAAAACTTGCTGTGAACTAGTTACTTTTTTCATGAATTGGTGAAGAAGAGGAGTTTAGTGCCAAGGTGGGTACAAGCGTGAAACAAAGATGACACACATTCACTGGACAGGGAAGTTGGGTCAGAATAGTTTAAATGTGGGATATCCATTCTTTTATGAAGTATGTGTTGTAATGATAGGGTTTTCCTGGGCTGTTTCCCCTTGGGCTAATCAAATGGATGGATATATAGAAGGTCATACTTTAAGAAGAGCTGTAATGGGTTCCGTTAAGAATACCATAGCCAATATATTTACCTGTGGTCTGTATAAAGCATACTGTATGTTTAGACTATATGGTTAACAAATGAAGGGGTTCTATTTTTCCATAACAGCCTCTAAGATGAAAGAAGTCATTTATTTCTTACTTGCTGAGGAATGTCCCTTTGTTTATCAAATTCAATGCTATTCTCTCACCTCTCTCTGCCTCTGCCTCATGTCCATCTGTGAAAGTGAATATAACTTGAATTTCTTCTATGGAGCCATCTATCCCAAATCTAGTAACTAGTGCCCACTTCAGGTTGTCATTAGTGACTATCATTTTTTCTAACGCTCAATGCCTGCATGCCAGGATGAAGATGAGGAGCCGTATTCAATTAGCTCCTATGAAGGAGAGATGAAGGCTTCACTGCTGTATACATTTGAGATATGCCTTTTCTGACATAAATTAGCCACAGAGAAGAGAGTCAGCTGACATTTGTAGTTGCAAGGGGAAAACAATCTCCTCATGAGTAATGTATGAATAAAAATGGCTGATTTTAACTTTAAGAGCTTAAAACAACCCAGACGTGCTAGCTCATGCCTGTAATCCCAGCCTTTTGGGAGGCCAAGGTAGATGGATCGCTTGAGCCCAGGAGTTTGAGACCAGCCTAGGGAACATGGTGAAACCTAGTCTCTACAAACAATAAAAAAAATTAGCCAGTTGTGCTGATACACACCTGTAGTCCCAGCTATTTGGGAGGCTGAGTTGGGAGGATCATTAAGCCTGGGAGGTGGAGACTACAGTGAGCTGGGATTGTGCCGCTGCACTTCAAACTGGGAGATCGAGATCCTATCAAAAAAAAAAAAAAAGATTAAACCATAGGAGATTTTATCTTTTAGGTAAGATTTATTTATGGTTACAAAATTTTATTCTCATCATAATTAAGGGGAGACTTAATTATGTGACTTATAGCCCCAATTTAGAAATGAGTAGTGTTCCAGTGATTAATTAAAAAATCTTATGTTTAGTATTTGAAGCCTATTTCCTCAGGAAATAGTATTAGACAAGGTGGCTATTGTTTCAGCCTAGCACACAGCTGAACACTGTTTATGCTAAGTGCAGAATAACACCACTGTGATGTATAGTATTTGGAAATATGCTTTCAACATATTAACTCAGATTATTCAGGAACACATCTATCCTTGGGCACGATGAAGAAGACACCTGAGGCCACAGGTCAAAGTGTGCACATTTAATTGGTCTGAGACAGATGTTCCAGTAGGAAGGAGACCTGGAAAAGGGGACAGGGAACAAGTTGTATAACAATCGTTGCCATAGCTTAGATTCTAGCAAAATCTTGCGCAAGGAATTTGGCTTCTGCTGAGATCAGCTCGGTCGTGGAGACCCCAACCCAGACAGTGCTGAAGAAATTAAACAGAAACAAAGATAGAGTGCAAAAGTGGGATCAGAGTAGGACTGTCAGGAGTCTGATGGCATTTCCCAGCTAACAGCCCAGAGCAAAATCTGACCCACACACATATTTATTCTTTGTGAACAAGTGATTATTTTAAATAAGCAGGTGCTCAGTGTTTCTTCATAGAATAAAGATAGACTAAACAGGCAGATAGTGCCTGCTCACTACTAAGATAGAAATAAGCTAAAAAACACTCTTTGTGAGTCAGCAATGGGGACAAGGTCATCTTATCCTGTGTTTTGGGAACTAGTTTTACTAGTGCATGACTGGCACATATTGTTTACTATTCTAGCAGTTTTCTGCCTGGGGATGGCTTGGTGTTGCTTGCCATTATCTCTAAGCAAACCACGTATACTCCATCACACACACGTCAAGACCTCCCATCAGGCTTCTTGCACTTTTGTCTCCTCATCTGAAAATGGAGTTAATAGTAGTTCACTTTACAGCAGTTGTAGACATCCAAATGAGTAAACTACATTTGATTATTCTCTGTTCCCCAGGGATCTAGAAAATGTACTATTTCATTTAAACTCTCTTCTCTAAGTAACTTAGTAGGGAGACCCTAAGCATTTTTCTTTTGACAAGCCTGGCAGATACATTTCATTTTCTGAAGGCTGTTTTGATTGATATCCAAGAAAACTTGGCCTCTCTGTGACAGAAATCACTGGCATATCTGCACCCCTAAATATATATCACTACCATTGTCCTAAAAAATGGTGTTTCTTCACTGTTTTCTGGCTATTCCATTTTGAACCAGAGTCAAATCATTCCATAGAGATGGTTGATGATCTGTTATATTCTGAGGCCAAAAGGCAGAAAATGCCAGACTTCTTTAAAACATTTTTTAAGTTGACAAATAAAAATTGTGTACAACATGTTTTGATACATGCATATTTTGTGGAATGGCTAAATCAAGCTCTTCAATGTAGGTATTACTCTACGTTTTGTGGCGAGAATGCTTAAAATTTCTCTTTGTAATTTTTCAAGTACATAATATATTGTTATTAACTGTAGTCATCATGTTATGTGTGATAGATCTCTTGAACTTACTCTCTTGAACTTATTCCTCTTGTTTAACTGAAACGTTGTATACTTTGTCAAACATCCTCCAGCCCCCCTCATCACCAGCCGCTGGTAACCACCACCATTCTACTCTCTGCTTCTGTGAGTCGTCTTTTAAATTCCACATAGAAGATCATAAGGCGTTTGTCTTTCTGTGGCTGGCTTATTTCACTTAGTGTAATGTCCTCCAGTTTCATTTATGTTGTTTCAAATGGCAGGATTTTCTTCTTTAAAGGCTGAATACTGTCCCATTGGAGATATATCTATATATCTATATATAATTTTCTGTATCCATTCATTTGGTAATGAACACTTAAGCTGATTCTATATCTTAGCCATTGTGGATAATTTTGCAAGGAATATGGAAGTACAGATATCTCTTCAACATACTGATTTCATTTCTTTTATGTCCCTTGGTGGGACTGCTGGATCATATGGTAGTTATATTTTTAGTTTTTTGAGGAATCTCCACATTGTTTCCATAATGATTGTACTAATTTACATTCCTACCGACAGTGTGCAGAGGTTTCCTTTTCTTCACATCCTTGCCAACACTTATCATTCCTAATTTTTATAATAACCAGTCTAATGGGTATGAGATGTGATAGGCTAGAGGTCACATTTGACAGTTTACTTTAAAATTAAACAGGCTTCCCAATTAACCCACCTTGGGAAGATCTTATGATTCATGGTGACATCTTGTTGCTCAGTAATGAATCTTATGAGTTCCTCAAGTTGTTAATGTACTAATAAAGACATAACCTACTGACACTGGAAAGGATGCCTTATTTTCCAGCTACAAAGTTTTACTGGTTGTCTTGCATATAGACATTTTAGCCTATATGTTGCAATCTGTATCCAACGATTGTACCTTTTTTTTTTTTTGAGATGGAATCTCACTCTGTCAGCCAGGCTGGAGTGCCTTGGCACGATCTCGGCTCACTGCAACCTCTGCCTCCCGGGTTCAAGCGATTCTCCTGCCTCAGCTTCCCGAGAACCTGGAATTACAGGCATCTGCCACTACAGCCTTTAGTAGAGACGAGGTTTTACCATGTTGGCCAGGCTGGTCTCGAACTCCTGATCTCGTGATCTGCCTGCCTTGGCCTCCCAAGTGCTGGGATTACAGGTGTGAGCCACTGCACCCAGCCTGATTATAACTTTTATATTGTAATCTCCAATGAAAAAGGACAACTCCTGTGAGAGGTCCCCCTCCCTTCTCTTAAATTTTCCTATAAAAGTCTTCCAACTTGTAATGGACTCTGGAACCCTCCTAACTTTGTTGGTGTGTCTTCCTGGGTTGATCCTCACATTTGGCTTTCAAAGCACCTTTATCAAATTATTTCTGCCTTATGAGCCTTACTTTCAGTTGACATTCTGGCATAATCAGCAGGATTCTGGAGCAGTCTCCCTGGATCATCCAATGTGGGTTTTGATCATTGTGCATGTACCAGTAATGAACCTATTGTGTTCCCAAATTCAAATGCTTCTGCTGGATGCTACAGATGGGTTCCTTCTGGAATCCTCACATCTTGGCTGAAGTTCTGGTTTATTGAAGCTAGTTTCCTCCTTGGTCAGGAGGTACAACGACTCTTTCAGAATGAGAGTTACTGCCACCAATTCAAGGGAAGGGTTTTATTGGGAACTTTAGGGCTGGATAAAATAGCAGGTCAGTGAACTGTTTCCCTGGAGGATTGGGGTCAGACAACCTTTTCTTACCTTTCTCCTTTTCAATCACATGAGGGCACTCTTGCTCCGAAGATAAGAGACATTCACTCCCTCTAGCCAAACTGTTAACTTTTTGCTCAGCCTGGAGGCTTTACAAAGATTGATCATCTCTTGCCCTGAGCACACTGACCCTTCTTTGGAGGCGACTTGGGAGTCCAAAACACATAAAAACATCTTTTTAGCCCATTGCATGAAATCTCCAGAAGAAAGCATATCTGACCCACCACAGAGCACACCTGACCCACTACAGAAAGCACACCTGATCCCCACACCTGACTCACTACAGAGCTTGTCTTGCTCAAAGCAGCCAAGATGGGAAATGCATCCAGACTGAAGGTACACTACCTCTGTTGACACAAGCTAGTATCATGTTCTTTTACTTGTAAGTACTTAGTAAGTGGACCCATCTAACTCAGGATGGTCAGCAGCAGCAGTGGCCAAAATGGAGATCTCTTGAAAATGCCTAAAATAATGTATTTGTGCACACAAATGGAAAAAGTTGGTTTTAAAACCAGACTGAGTGGGAGACTTACTTCCAACAGCACCTAGAAGCTCCTAAAAGAAATTCTTTTAAAAAATTGTCTTCAATCTAGAGGTAAACAAAAGAATATTCAAAACCATTCAAACCATTGTGCATTAGTTGAAAAATACTTAGAAGGCTCTCTCCCTTTCTTCCTCATGGCTCTTCCTTGTCTACTCCTGTTCTTTCATCTTCTCTCTTATATGAACTCATTCCTTTCTGTTTGTTCCTTGGGCTCCCATATATCTCTTAGGGAGAGACTTTTGGAATTTCACAATGCACCCGTTTACTTCTTTCAAGAGGGGCAAAATGTATTTAAATTTAAAACAGAAGGAACAAATGGAACAACTACAGAGTGAGAATGGATTTACTGACAGTCTAAAAATACAGACCCAACAAATGTTTTTCTAAACTGGGACTAATGATTGACACATCTGATGATTTATTGCTAGCTTTGCCAGACCATTATGGTCCCAATCTTCCACGTACATTAGTAAAATACATACAGCCACTTCCGTTAAAGTGGAAGTAAACCTGATTAAACCTTCTACCCAATATCAAACAATATTCTTTAAATATTCTGCTAGACCTCACAGTCCCTTGCAGATATAAAACTTCACTGGTCTTTTAGAAAACTTAAACTGTGTCTCTGTGCTTTGAGATGTAAATTTGCTATACTCAGTAAGATCTTCAGCCATGGAAGACAGATTAACTTATTGTATTTACAGAGGCACAATTTAATTCAACTGTCCTTTTAAGCTGGTGAGTTTTACCTGACTCATGAAAAAAATTTTAAGAGCAAAGCTATAAAATCTTTATTTGCATCTGTTTGTATTTTTATGCATACATATGCACATATCTGTATGTTGTTTACATGGTACCAAATTGGTTTCTAAATAAATGAGCACTATAAATTAGTAAGCCAAAATACTTTGTAAATTCATATCACCTAAATAAATCTTTTAGCAAATAAGTCTAGCTTAATAAAAAGAACCATCTTCTGAGTTTTTGGCAAAAAATCCATAAATTTAACTTTAAGATGCTTGCTTAAGCAAACTCCTGATATTCACAGGCTATAAAAGTGGTTAGCCAGAAAATAACTTGAAATCATGACTAGCTTTGTGTAATATTTCAGTTTTCATAAGTATTCTAGGTAAGCTGTTAAAAATAAATAAATTAGATAACTGTCAATGAGATACACTTCTATAAAGGAACTTTTTGTGTAATTTGAAATCTTAAAGCTATGTTAAATTAAATAATAGGTACTCATTCAATGTCTGGGTCATTTCCAATTAAGGTAAACATGGTATAAGAAAACATGTTTCTAAAAAGTATAAAATGGCTTTCATTTATAAGATACTGTTATGTAACATACAAAGATTCTTGTTGGCTAGGTTGTCACTAAAATGTAAGGTTAGTAAGAGTTGAAAGTTCTAATTAATATTTATATGCAAATATATATATATATATATAAAATGTACCAAAAATAAGAGGTGTTTTTGATGAGAAAAAATTATAAGAAGGCATAAAAATGTGTTCTTTATTGAGAAAGAAAGAATAATTTTGTCTAATTTGTAGATTACTTAAAGGTTGTTTCAAAATATGAACTTAGGAAGGAAAGGGGAACAAGATTAAAAAGGAACCAGTTAGAAGGAGAGAAAAATATGAAGAAGGTTATAGATATGAAGATGCATTTTTGGTAAGGAAGGTTAAAAAGAAAAGAGAATAATTTTATATGAGAAGGAATCTCATATGGTAAAATTTTGTCCTAAAGTAAAATGACTGGTTAAAAGAAAGAGGAAATATAAGACAAGGCAGAAAGTCCAAGCATGTTTTTGATGGTCTGAGTATGTCATGATAAGGTTTGTGGAAAAAGAATGAAAAAAATTTTGTGTGTGCTTAAGTTGGCTATAATACTAAAGGAAATGTGGTCCTCTATATTATAACAACAAGGTTTTTGTAAAATATTTTCTTTTAATAAAATTGCAAAAGGTTTTTATTTTTAAATTCTGATTTTGAAACTTCCTTTTATCAAGATAGTTCCTGTGTTGTCCTGCTTGGTTTTGGTTGCTTTAAAGGGTTAAGGTTTTTACATCTATGTAACTTTCTTTATTCCTTTTGAAGCCTTTTGATTACCACTCTGGCTAAATAAGTATTAATTAACAGTGACCTGTGATTCTGTTTTGATCAAATGCTTGGAAGTTTTGACATCTTTGACAAAATTCCCCAATATCAACTCCTAAAGTAAGTTGTTTCTCCTAAAATTAACTTTATGGTTTTCTAGTTAGACCTCTGGAGAACCTCAAAGAATATCTCTTGTAAAGATACTAAGTGATTAGGCTTATTTGGTAAATTGTATGAGAAACATTGTCAAATGATAAATGGTACTGGATCTGCTTTCAGTTATTTATATATATATATATATATATATATATATATGCATGTTATTGATATAAATATCTCCCAAATTATATAAATTCATAAAAATCTAATATTATGAGTCATAGTTTTCACTATGTTAAATCTTTTCTAAAGTTATATTTCTATGGATATATTATTAATATGGATATTCTAAAGATTACATGAAATTTATAAAACTCTGGAAGTCATGTGATACTGTCAGTCATGATTCTGTTTGCTGTCTTAAAATGCCACATATAATAGAAATAACTAAATTTCTTTGTCAGTTGGAAACTTCCATTAGATTTTAACTATGACTATTTAAAAATTTTTTTTAATCCACAATTATTGTTTCAAATTCTTTACTAAAAGCATTTACAATGAGCGGTAGTCCAAATGCTTTTCTTGGAAAAGACTCTAACAGGTACTCTTGAACACAGATTTCTGATAACTTTCAGATCAATGTACTAGATAAGAACTTCCATAACTCTAATAATAAACTGATAGATTCATGAAAACAGCACACCTCACACCAAGCAAAACAAGAATTACATGAAACTAAACTGATAGAGGGCTAAAATGATTTTGAAGACTGTTTGAAACATTGCTGATTGTTTTCATATTTTGTTTTCTGGTCAAGATTTTTTTTTTTCCATTTGAGCTATTTATATCTTATAACAATTGGGTAAAGTATACTTTTGGGAGCAAAATTGAAAGATTTACTTTTTCTCTCTACCTAAATTCTCCAGAGAGTTTGCAAACTATAAGTGTTTTTATTTTATCGCAATGTATTTATTTGCATAAGTTTGATATAATTAAGACACATGGGAAACACTGGTTATTTTACCAAGGCTTTGACTAGAATGACATATTTTCAAATATGGCAAGACTGCTTTGAGGGATTGAAACTGACTTTGTAAAACCAATAGACTTGGAAAAGACTGGCCTGGTACCTTGTCTACATAGAGCTCTTTACAGAGTTCCTGACCTTGCAGTGATTAAAGAATGTCAATTTATGACAGGCCTAGGAATCTCAAGGTATTTTGGGCACCTCAA
Organism: Cacajao melanocephalus; assembly: GCA_963573385.1. NCBI lineage: Eukaryota > Metazoa > Chordata > Mammalia > Primates > Pitheciidae > Cacajao > Cacajao melanocephalus. Next base: position 11,612 of record CAUYLG010013764.1, read on the forward strand.
GAAGGGAGAAATTCACCCATTTTATACAGGTATTGTAGGCACAGTCTGATGGTGAATCCTTGGCTTGGCTCCCTAGCCTGAAGGGACTTTTAAAAGTCTAATCCAAAATCCCTTATGAAAAAGTTCTAGCAAAGTCAACTTAAAAGAGCCTATATAGCCAATCAGTATTTTTGCTGTACTTTATGCAAATAATTAGGCCAGTTATGATAAGACTAAGACTTACGTTACAAACAAAATGGATATCATTATTTGTCTTTGGTAAAAAAGGACTGGAGAGAGAATAATTACGTTTCAGAAGAAAGCTATAGTATACCTGCTTTTTGATTCTAGACCTGCCCATTGTTTTTGAGATTTTCTTTTTTTATTATTTTCCTACAATTTGTACTGAATACTAGATTCCTTGAGATCAACAGCTAATGTCTTCCAGTGACTGGCGATGATTCCTTATTCAGGAAAATAACATGTAGCCTGTGTCATGACCTGCCCCTGTTGCTACTAATCTTGCCTGCCTGTGATAACGAGGTTATTTCTCCTTGCTGAGGGACATGACTTCCTGGGAATGGGCCTTCCTAGTGCTGGGAAATGAACAATGTCTATCATTCTAACTTAAGCAGAGATTGAGCATCAGTATTTCCATGGGAAGATTTTTGATCAAAAAGGGGAAATAACCTACAGGTCACATTTGATAGTTCACTTTAAACAGGCTTCCAAATTAACCCACCTTGGGAAGATCTTGTGATTCATGTTGACATCCTGTCCCTTAGTAACGAATCTGATCATGAGTTCCTCAAATTGTTAATGTATTGATTAAGGCATATCTTACACTGAAAATGACACGGTTTATTTCTGAATCATAAAGTATTACTGATTGTCTTGCATATAGACATTTTAGCCTGTACATTGCAATCTGTATCTAGATTGCATTGTCTGTTTTATACTGTCTAATTAAAAATGATAGTTCTACTATGGGAGTTTCCCTTCCTTCTCCTAAATTTTCCTATAAAAGCCTTCCCACTTGTAATCGACTCTAGAACCCTCCCTAATTTGTTGATGTGTCTTCCTAGTCCAGTCCTCACATTTGGCTTCCAATGCAGTAACTGGAATGCAGAAATAATTTGTCAAATTATTTTTGCCTCAACATCCTCAATTTTGGTCGACATGTGATATCTCACTATGGTTTTATTATTATGCAAATTACACAATTTGCATTTCCCTAATGATTAGTGATGTTGAGCATTTAAAAAATATACTGTCGGCTATTTTTATGTCTTCTTTTGAGAAATACCTGTTCCGTGTGACTTTTGGTAAGTTCTTTTACCCCTTTGAGCCTTGCTTTTGTTAGTATTCCCCCCCTTGCTCATTTTTAAATCAGGTTGTTTTCTTGCTATCCAGTTGCTTGAATTCCTTATATGTTGGATATTAAGCCCTTACCAGATGTACAGTTTGCAAATATTTGCTCCCATTTCATAGGTTGTCTCTTGACTCTGTTGATTGTTTTGGTTTTGTTTTTGTTGTTTTGTCATGCAGAATTTTAATTTGATGAAATTTCATTAGTCTGTTTTGCTTTTGTTGCCTGTGCTTTTGGATTCATATCCAAAAATTATTGCCCAAACCAAGTCATAGCATTTTCCTCCTATGTTTTCTTCTAGCCCGTTTATAGTTTCAGATCTTACATTTAAGTCTTTAATCCATTTTGGGTTGATTTTTTAAATGGGATATGATAAGGTCCCATGCATTCTTTTTGCATGTGGGTATCCAGTTTTCCCAACACTGTCAACGAGACTGTTCTTTTCCTATTGTGTGTTCTTGGCACCTTTGTCAAAAATTAATTGACCATAAATGTATACATTTATTTCTGGGGTCTCAATTCTGTTCTTTTGGTTTATGTGTCTGTTTTTATGCCAGTACTATGCTATTTCAACTGCTTTGTAGTAGATTTTGAAATCAGTGCCATGCCTTCAGCTTTGTTTGTTTCGCTGAAGATTTTTTTTAGCTATTTGGGTTCTTTTGTGGTTCCATATACATTTTGGAGTATTTTTTCTGTTTCTCTGACAAGTATCATTGGCATTTTGATGGGGATTACATTGTATCTGTAGATTACTTTGGGTAGTATGGACATTTTATCAATATTATTCTTATAATTCATAAACACGAGATGTCATTCTATTTATTTACATCTTCTTCAATTGCTTTTTAGCAGTATCTGAGTTGCCTCTCACACATCAGTTTATTAGATGATAACAGACTCACAAACTAAATTGAACCAAAACAAAACAAGACCTACAAAAAGAAATGCTACCCTGAAAATGGAAGGAAGGGTTGTTATTCATGGTGGGGAAAACATAACCCGCATGTACGATTTTTAGTTTTAACAAGGCATTAACTGTTAGCACAAAATGATAGGGTATACCACATAGGGAATAGTTTGCTTAATCACTTTTTATTATCTGTAATGAATGTTTTCTCCAATCCTGTTGGACTCGGGGAGTGTATTAGTCTGTTCTTTCACTGCTATAAATAAATGCCTGAGATTTATAAAGAAAAGAGGTTTAATTGGCTCAGAGTTTCACAGGCTATGCAGGAAGCATGGCTAGGAAGGCATCAGGAATCTTATAATCATGGCAGAAGGGGAAGAAGAAGCAGGCACATCTTACATGGCCAGAGCAGAAGAAAGAGAGTGAGTGGGGAGGTGCTACATACTTTTAAATAACCAGATCTTGTGAAAACTCTATCATGAGAACAGCTCTAGGGGGATGGTGCTAAATTATTAGAAACTGCCCTGATGATCCTATCACCTCCCACCAGCCCTCACCTCCAGCATTGGGGATTACATTTCAACATGAGATTTAGGCAGGGACACAAATCCAAACCATATCGGGAGTCTCCTCAAAACTATGTCGTCTGCTTTTCTTCCAGTACGTTTGGGTCTTGAGTGGCTCTAGCCTCAGCTGTGAGGTCAGCTCCTGTCTACATAAGTGATATCTGAATCCATCTTCACCTTTGAACTTATCTCCATTTTTTACATTTCCCTTTTTCAAATGCACTTCTTCCATTGGACATTGATTTACAACTCAAATTATACCCAGTGAAAGCCCATCTTCTACTCTTTCCCAGAGAAGGGTAGCCACAGCCTTTTCCCTTATACCACTTAGTTACCAAATCAGGCAATTTACAAGTCCCATTTGTGACTTATCAATAGCATCTTACTACCTCCATCAACCCAGTTAATGCAAATTTGCATGATTCCCTGACTCACTAGAAGGAGCTCCTAGAGATTCAAGTTCACTGGCCTTGCCTCACTTACACCTTATGCAAGTTAATTTTGATCTTTGGTGGTTACCCAAAATTTCTCTTTAGGGAAGTTTAAAAATACCGCCAAAAAGAAACTTCAGATTCATTTAAAATCTATGCTTGCCTTTTCTCCTATATGTACCCTCTATTACTTAAAATTGTTCAATTTTCTTTTAGAAGATTTTAGATTATATGTCATCTTTTTCCTCTGTGCAGTTTTAGAACCACAGCAATATTACCCAGAATGTCGGAGCTATCTTTTCACCATAGTACATTTCCCTAGCATTAGTCTTTCCTAGTTAATCCCTGAGACTTTCCAAAGCTTTGACACAGTGAAAGGGAATAACGGAGGCAGTGAGACAAAGCAAGGCTTGAATCCCAGTTCTGCTATTTTCTACCAGGGTGACTTTTGATAAATTTCTTTACTCCTCCAAGCCTTGCTTTTGTCTGTTAGTTTTTTTCCCTCTTAACTATAAAATGAAGTTGGCAACGTGTGCCTCATAGACTGACTTTAAGAATTAAATGAGGTAACACAGTGGTGGGTCTACCTAGCAGGATCCCTAACAGTGGCTCAGCTAGTGCTAGCTCCTTTCTCCCTCACTTCTCACCCCATTCCACCCTCTCGCATCCAGGAACTAAGTAGAACCAATTTCCTGAGAGTTAACAGGTTAAAGTTCAGATGGAAGTAGATTCTGACATTATATACATTATTAGTAAAAATCGACAAACATATATCTTTCACTTCCAGGCACTTAACTTATAGGAAAACCTCAGCTGTGTAAAATACCACCCCAAACCCATAAGTGGAAAAAGAGAAAAGTAATTTTGGTAAAAGTCTATGCACTTTCCATGTCTAGCATTCATCTAACTCACAGGAGAGGATCTATAAAGATCCTATGCTCTATTGTGTTGGACATTGGCTTCCAAATGTATGGTAGATTAGAAAAGACTGGACAAAGTGGGAATGTTGGCAGTCGTGAAAACTACAGCTGTGGCCTGAAAGTCAAGAAAGGAAGCAGGAAAACCACAAAAATTAGATAGGATAATTTTCTTTAAAAAAGAAGTAATTTAGCACCTTTAGGAGTTCTGTAGTTTCTGAGAACATTGTTGGCTAATATGATAATGTTCATAGTAATGGTCCTTAATTGTCAGTAAAGGTATATGTCATTTGTAGTTGATGTAAGTATATTGGGAAGTGTATACTAATTTATGAAAACTTCTATGCTAAGTAGAATATGTTTTCCTTAAAAAGATGTTGATGGCCCTTCATCTGAGAGATTTCTATTATCTTGAAATTTCAGTATTTGGAACATCTGTGATAAGTCAGTTACTTCCACTAACGCCAATATGTATGTGGTGGGAATGGGGTGGGTGTGGCTGGGGTATGTATATACAAATAAAAAGATTTGCTATGATGTATTCAAGTACAAACATCCCCTTTGAACTCTACATCAGGAGAGTCAGTTACCAAAGGTATAAAAATTCTTAATTCTAGTATAGTTTCACATAACATTGCTACAGCGAAGCCTCAGAAGATAAAACCACGTCTATCAAATACTGTACCCCTGGAATAGGAACAAACATTATTTGAGTAAATGAGATCCTTCTTCACCTGAAGAAATAAAACTTCACACTTCCCATCATCACCTAAAAAAAAGTGATTTTTGTCATTCTCCTTCTGCATTAAATTATCCTGAATGTTTCAGCTTCTTAAAGTAAATTGGCTTCCTCAGAACTAGCTATGTTTTTGAAATTACTTTTCTTTTAGAAATAATTTCCATATATTATTAAACTTTACTGCAAAGTTTCTATCCTGGGTAATTTTTCTTCTGCAACTTTGTGGATTTAAATATAATAGTTATGTAGCCCACATATATGTTGACAATATTTATTATCAATACTTATGACTTAAGTTTTAATTTTTTCCTCATTTTTTTTCAAAACAAACTAAAGGCCTATATTCAATAGATGCTGAAGTTTTACTTCCATTTAAAAGGAAAAAATATATATATTGCATATAAATATAATATGTATTTTATATATAAATATATAAATACATATATTTACACACACATAAATTATATATATTTTATTTATATATTAAATTACACATACTCGTATGTGTACATTTATATGTATAAATATATTTACACACACGTAAATTATATATTATACATACTTGTATGTGTAAATATATGTATTATCTATATTATATTTATATAGTAATATACATCTATATCTTGCCTTTTTTTGGATTAATCAAGTATTTTTAAATGTTATTTCATTTGTCCATAGTAGCTTGTTATATATTTATGTATTAATATTCTAGTAGTTATTCTAAACATTTTAACATGTATCCTTGGCTTATTCATTAGAACTTTTAGTACTTCATAGATAATGCAAGAATTTAAAAACTTAAACTCCGTTTACCCCATTTTCAATTTTTATGCTTTTGTTGTCAGGCATCTTAATTCTCTATTTTAAATCTTATCAAACATAACTATTTTTATATAGTGAGCATTTGTTCATATTGATGTCCTTTTACCCTTTCTGCTGCTCTTCATTCCCTGCTACATTCCTCTGCTTCCAGTTGGGGGCATTTTTTATTTACCTGAAAAACTCTCTTAGTAATTTATTTTAGCGCAAGTCCACTAGGAACAAATTCTCTCCATTTTTGTTTGTTTGCCTTTAAACATTGTAATTTCACCTTTTGAAGGTTATTTTTTTGCTGAGTATCAAATTCTAAGCTGTTAGTTTTATCTTTCAGCATTTTTTTTTTTGAGACAGAGTCTCATGCTGTTGCCCAGCCTAGAGTACAATAGCTCTGTCTTGGCTCATTGAAACCTCCACCTCCTGGGTTCAAGCAATTCTTACTGCTTCAGCCTTTCAAGTAGCTGGGATTACAAGTGCCTGTATTTTTAGTAGAAATGGGGTTTCACCATGTTGGCCAGGCTGGTCTCAAACTCCTGACCTCAGGTGATCCACCTGCCTTGGCCTCCCAAAGTGTTGGGATTACAGGTATGAGCTACCGTGCCTGGCCTTTCAGCATTTTAAACATGTCATTCCATTGATTCTATAGCTTTCATCGCTTATATTTAATAGTTAACTATAAGTCTCATTGCAGAGTCCTTGAAGATAATGTTACCTTTTTTTTCTGATTCTTTTTCACTTTTTCTCTTTATCTTTCATTTTCAGCAATTTGACTATGATTTTTTGCATCCTGTTTGAGATTTTAGAGTTTTTTTTTAGCTTAAGGCTCAATGTCTTAGGTTGATTATTTTTGCATATTCTCAGAGAATCTCTCTTTAAATATTGTTTTTGCTCAAATTTCTCTCTCTCTCTATTCTGATTCTTTGGTTACATGTATGTTTGACCTTTTCACTCTATCGTATATGTCTCTTATCTTCAGAAAACAGATATTCTCACTGTATTTCTGTCTGGATGTTTTATACTGAAATATTCAGTTTCACTGTTAGTCTGATTTGTCTTTAGAATAATCTGTTGAATTCTTATTTGTATTTATTTAGCTATATTTGCTTATTATACTAGAATTTTAATTTAATTCCTTGAAATGGTCTTGTTTTTCCATAAAATTCTTATTGTCATCTATTTTCTTGACCATATGAATCTTCTAGAAATCTCACTAGACCAAAAGACTTTAGTAGAAAACAAATCTGCCAAAAGATGACTGCTGTTCTGGCCTATTGAATTCTATTGACTTGCAGAGATAAGTAGTAACAATTAGCACAAGACATAAAAGCAAAACATCTTAAGAATTACATGCAGCAAAAGAGAAGGTGACCTGCATACATGACATAAAAATGGTTATAGAATTTAAATGCTGAATAAGACTTTGGTGATCATGTGAGCTAAATTCACCATAGTGCTTAGTATCTTGCACCTAATGAATACTCAATAAACCTAAATAATGAATTTATTCTCTAGATGAATGAATCAAGCCTAGTAGGTGACCTGCCCAAGATGCGTAATGTGACTTGAGCTAAGATGGAGCTCATTTCAGAAGAATGTCACATAGAATTTTCATTTCTACAAACTATCTTCCATTGACACGTGTCATTTTTCTTTGCTTATTTGACTTTTATTTTTAAAAATTTTAAACCCTAGAAGAAAACCTAGGCAAAACCATTTAGGACATAGGCATAGGCAAGGATTTCGTGACTAAAACTCCAAAAAAAAAAAATGGCAACAAAAGCCCAAATAGACAAATGGGATCTAATTAAACTTAAGAGTTTCTGCACAGGAAAAGAAATAATCATCAGACTGAACCAGCAACCAACAGAATGGGAAAAAATTTTTGCAGTCTACTCATCTGACAAAGGCTAATCCAGAATCTACAATGAACTAAAGCAGATCTACAAGAAACAAACAAACAAACCCATTTGAAAGTGGGTGAAACATGTGAACAGACA